>JAJJMB010013238.1:2559096-2577337 GCA_023531105.1 Papaver atlanticum | reverse complement strand
AACCTCGTATTGTATTCCTTAATACTATGTCTAACTAGAGTATCATACACATCTCCGCAGTTATGTTTTCAATATGCACGACTTGAAAGATACGTCATGGAATGAAACAGTTCAAGTCAAATATTACCAACCTCAAGAGGAAGGATGATGTTGTCGTTGTAGCTCCATACTTCATCACATTCTTCAAGTCTTCATGTAATACTTGTAAGTCTCATATCCTAATACTTTCAAGCTAACCTATACGAAGTTTACTCTAGTATACAATCAAGCGACTCTTTAAATGAGTTTTGATTCACTAAAATATGACAACCAAACTTTACATACCAACGCTTGGTGGGTTTAACCGAGCTATGCTCTAACATTATCAGCTGCTCAAGGTGTTAATGATAAAAGTGGTTGTTGGTTGCTTTTGTTTTACTAATGCTTATCCTTGCCGTGTTCAGTTTGCTGGTTGAACTGAGTTATGCTGAGATATACTGAGAATGCTGAGATATACTTCTCTCATCGTATACTTCTCTTATGAATTGTATTTGAAAGCTGTGGTGCTGACATCGTATTTGTAAGACTGCAGCTTACATTCTATTGTTATTAAGAATTGTAATCGTGATTGTTTTGGAAGAGTTTTCATCTTACTTCTGGTAGGAGTAAGGCTACAGAAAGAATTATGCAGGATATATTCTCTAACTACAGTGGTGCAGGGTTTCTACAAAGCATACGGGGGTCTCAATTCTTATGCATGGCTGTTCATTTTTCAATTATTGCTGCGTTGGATCTCTGTCATGCCTCCTCGTATTATGTCACTTGCAGAGATCATCCTTACTTCTACCACAACTAGTTATCAGCATCTCTAGTACATTTTTGCATTCCACTGGAGTATATGTATATGCTCTTCTAGGCTTTGCTACAGCTCCTACATCCAATGGTTATATCATGTATAAGCTACACCAACTACTACTGTTGTACCTCTTCGTTTTTATTTATAACAACTACTGCTACAACTGGTACCCTGCTATGTCAAGTGCATCTATTGTTCATCAAATGTGTACTTCAAGATTAATTGTGCTGATGGTATGTGCTGTTATTTCTCTTCCATTATCTCTACTGTGCAACCTACTCCTGCTGCTGCTTGTATCCTTCATGTTCATATGACACCTACTGCAATTACTACTTCAACAACTACATTCATGATTACTTATCCATGGTCACTACTGTTCACTTTGTATGTTCCTGCAACAACAACTACAGCCTACTCTACACCAACTGTCACTACTATTGCCTCACATAAATGTTGCTACTTCTTTTGTAGTGTCTTTCTATGACTGTAATATATCTGTATGTGTGAAAGTGTATGCAATCTCAAGTTGGCTATGCCTCCTTGAGCTTGAGGGGAGGTAATAACATAAATATATCTCTGTGAGTGAAAGTGTGTGTCGCACGTGAGAAGAGAGTTGAATTGTAATCGTGCAAAGAGCACGAGAGGGTAGCGGTGCCTGTAAACACAGTTTGAGTATATAACTCAACTGAATCTCTGTAAAATATAATCTTTTCTAATAATCATTCATTGATTCAAATCGTCTCAATACAATGTAGACATTCAATTCTATTGAATGTTATCAGTATTTTCTTTATCGTGTTCTAATTACTTTTGCTAGGGTATAGATGAAACCCTTAATCTGATGCTAGGTTATTCACATTTTGATCATTATTCTTGTTGAGCTTAAACTGAATTAGGAATGGTTTAATCTGTGTGTTGCAGTATATTGCTTTCACCTTTTGTTTGCTATGCAACATAAGTAGATAGAATAACTCTATATTGTGCTTCAACTCATGCTTAAGAAACTAAACTAATCTGTGATGAGTTGTGATGTAAGAAGAAAACTTATGCTAGGGATTAGTTACCTTAGTTGATATTAGGCCATCTACTTGAGATTACCCTAGATAAACAGCAGACTTGCATCTTGACTGGTGTCCATTACAAGGGACAAGAATAATATTGAGACTGCACTGACTTCGCAAAGGTTAGGAGGTGGATTCAACCACCCTAGTACCCCTCATCTACTTGTTTACAATCTATTATTGCATCTTGCTTTAGATTCTTTTTTAGTACTTCAATCTATGCCAACATCTTGTCGTATCGACACACACACACATCCTCTTGGTTACTCTTTATTTGAAATCAGTTGTAGTAGGACCATTGTTTCAACTTTACATCCACCTTGTCCCTGAGGATCGACCTGTATTTTCTTTGTCTACAACATACGATGTGCACTTGCAGTTAGACATAGTCGTAGGCTTGTTTACAGACCTACCAAGTTTTTGGCGCCGCTGCCGGGGACTCGGTAGCGGTGTATTTGAAGTTTCTATCCTTACCTCACTAATTTTTAGTATAACCCTCTATATATGTGTTTAGATTTTTCTGTTTCATGTTGTTAGTGTAGTCTGTTTGTCTTCTGTTGTATTCTTTTGTGTCGTTATAGTATACTTTAGTAGTTAATCCATTTGTTTTTATAACGTGCATCTTAGTATTAGTGTTAGCTGCATAATTTTTGAAGCCTTTGGCATTTGTAACTAGTTGCATTCTGCATTATAGTTGTGCATTTGTTAGGTTTGTTGTATCTTTCACCATCTCAGTTATAGCATAATTAGAGTCTGTGCCTGTTCATACTAGTGGTATAAAATAGCTTTTGTTTTCCTGTTCAATTCCTTCATCTCAATATTAAACATATTCTGTAGTAGATCATTAGTGTTCCATGTTTTGTAGTTGTTTTTTGCATCCTACATTTAACTTAGGAATTTTGTCCTGTTGCATATATATACCAGCATCACTGCATCAATTAGTAAGTTGTCTTAGCTTTGTCCTGTAGCTATTTAAATTGCATAGGATAATTAGATTGTCCGACTATTCCCTTGGTATAGATATATTAGTTAAGCTTTATTTGTATACTTAGATTTTGTCCTGTAGCTCTTGTTCTGTAACTTGTATTTTGCTTAGTCAAGTACTAAAAATCACCAATAGTTTAAGTCAAGTGCTCGTTAGTTGTTGTAATCTTTTCATGCACAAATCATTTTATATTTCCTTAGTGGCATCTTGTCAACATTTTGTTCATGCACTTAAAGCTTATCTGTAAATACTTGTCTAAAATGGTCATAGTGATTGCATAATAAATAATTAGTCTTTCATAGTCAGTTCAATTTCACTTCTGATAGTTCTGTTTGCAAATACTTAATCGCCCCTATTGTTTCTATGTAAATATATTTTCTCATAAACTATTGGCAGTAATAGGTTAATGTACATATATCTTTTTTTTATTTACATATTTCTGGGTACTGAATGGTTCTTTTGAGCTTATCAGGTACTCACCAAGATTCTGTAGTATGTTGCTGGAGTTGTTTGTAGTTAAAGAAATTACCACAAAAAGATAAGAACACAGAGACTTAAAAGAAAAGAAGGAACATGCAGTTCCAAGTAGCCTTCTCCCGGATGCGCACCGGAGGTAAGTTTCTTAAACACTACAACAAATAGGATGTCTCTGCTTTGTAATTGCTTAGCCTGCATGGTTGGGTACTGGGTTTAATAATTGTGTTATATATCTTGTTAACAAATACAAGTTGGCCCATCATTAGTTGACCACATTTTTATTACCATAGCCCAATAGAGATCCAATTTCAGGATATATAAACGTCGGAGCTCTACCTTTTTTTTTTACAGCAGCAACATCGTAAAAAAAAAATAAAAAAAAATAGTTTTGTCTTTTTGTCATTTTTCTTTACTAGTAATAATTATATTGTGTGTTTAGTCTTAGTAGTTTATATATTTGTTTGCATCATTCTGTTTAGGAAATTGGTAGAAGCATTCATATCTTTTTATATTTTTCTAAAAAAAAGAAAAAAGATATCTGGATTTTGGTCAGCCGTTAGGGATGAGAAATCATCGCAGAAATCAATCAGAGAACTTGCTTACGAGCATGCTTCACATTATGAGCCTCCCATAAACCATGATGTTAATAATGATAGGGATTATTACAGACCTTTTCAGGGTCCTGAGCTTGAATATACAGACCCTAGTTATTATGCGCACATGTATCATTCGCCACAGGGTGAAAAGGAACACTTCTATAGTGCCCAACTCACACATTCATCACTTATGGATCAGATAGAGGCTCAAATCACAGCTTTAGAGATGCAAGAATATGAGAAATCTGTCACATCTAATTCATCTAGGAAAGTTGAAAGTTATGTTTGTGTCTTTTCTGATAGCAAACAGCATGTCATCAAGCACTGCCCTGAAGTGCTTGCTCTTAAGCAGTCTAGGGAAGACCATGTTAATTTTTTCTATCAACTTCATGAAAACAACCCCTACTGGAAGACTTGTGACCTAGAATACATAGATGACCCAAATTTCGCATGGGCTGATAACCATTTTCAAGGTAACCCTTATGGATTAGCATCTGAATGTCCATTTGTTAGTGACCTTCATGCACAATCATGTAGTAAATACCCATCTAAAATGAGGATGCCAACTGTTGAACAACCTACTTCCATTGAACAGCTTAATATGTTTTTAGAAGTGAATCTGATTCATTTACAAAATGAGGGAAGGGGGAATTTCAAAATGAAATGTTTGTTAGTCCTATTGAAGTAAATTTTGAAAATAGTGTTTGTAATCAGGATGCTAATATTGAATACGAACCTAATTTAGAGGTAAACGAATGGACTAAAGACACTATGATCTTGAATATGGCATATGTATTCTTGTTACAATGATGATGATAATAATAATTAATGTTAGAATAGCATGTTTACTCTGAAAATATTCTTATGGAATCCTCTGTTTCTGAGACATTAGATTCTGTTACTGCTTCTTCTAATTTTTTTATTCGTAATACTGAATTTTTGGGTGATGTGGCTACTGATCTGGAGCCCGTGGAGTTATTCTGTGAAGAAGAGCATAACAAACAACTTGTGGCTGACTTAGGAAAGGTTGAATTTTCTGTAGACATCAATAATTCTACGAATTAAAATGATTTCGATATGTTTGAATCCTTACCTAGGTCGCAATATGCTGACTCTTCTGAGTACCTTGGATAGTCATGATTCCGAATTGGGGTTTGATGATTTGTTCTATGAATGTGAGCATGATATGCCTGTTTCTGACTTAGGGAGAGTATGTGATGGTACTAATGGTCTTATACATGAAAACAACTTAGATGTGCCTACTTTCTTGCCTAAGTCAGAGACTGAAACTCTTCCATCCAACCTAGATTTGGTTTGTAACCAAACTGTAAAACCAACATTTCTAAGAGTACCTAATCTAGGATTGGAATTGTGTGCCTCTCAAGTCCTCTTGGACTATTTTGAATCTAAATACAATACCTTTGAGAAGCCACAAATGGAATGTGTATTGCTACCCATCCTTGACCAAGTCCATTTTGAATTATACCTTGTGAATGATGAATCCTTAAAATTGCTATAGTTTGTGCCCAAAAGCATATCTGTTGAAAAATCCAGGTTTGGGGGTGGATCATTTGGTCTGGCAGCCCCACTTAAATTTCTGTCCTGTTATAAATGTGTGAGGCTACTAAAATCTTTACATGATGTCTTTTGGGTTGATCCTCAACTCTTTAGACTATTGGTATATGGTGAATCCTTCTTGTATATAATCCAGTAGGTAATTTTTCTATCTCGAGTCTGTCGAGTCTTATTTTTCTTTTGTATATATTGTGCTAATCCAATTTGACCTCAGATGGAAATGTTGGTTCATAGCTTTGAATAATGAAGTTTTAATCTTGTTTTTGCCTACATCCGATAATCTCTTCCCTTTTCTATACTCAGCATGGTTCTCATGGTTTGTGCTTGTTTAAATTTTTATCATCTTTTGAAACATTGAGGACAATGTTAGATTTAGATGTGGGGGAGTATTATGTATATAGAGTTTTCAAACTTTTCACTTTTTAGGTAAAATTTTCAAAAATTTTGTAAATTTTTGCGTAAAACCTCCAACTTGTAGAGATTTTAGAGTCACTAGCATGCTTCTAACTATGTTTACATAGAGAGTCTGACCGAAATATCTGAAATTGGAAGAACTAGAGAACAAAGTCGGGTTTCTTTGTTGTTAGAGCGTTAAAGTTGGATTTAACCATGCCGGTGGGCAAATTAGGTGCAGCAAAGATGTTTGGTATTAGAGTTGTGATCACCTTTAGTGGAGACTACCTATTTGTACATCAAGCGAGGCACCGACCTTCATTTTTGTGACTATCTAAAAAGTCCTTTTAAAGTGTGTGTCACCGTACGTCAATTCCGGGTAGGAATGGTGAGCTACCCAACTTCGCACCATTTTCAACACTATTTTTGATCTCTTGAGTGCTAATTCCGTCAATCATGAGGATGACATCTAAAAATGAAAACTCCTTCTTGTAGTTTGATTTGCAGTTGGCACCACTCTCTCCCTCTCTCTCGATCTCGTATCCATAGACGATCACACGAAGTGTGAACCGATTAGTTATATTGTCTCAACTCAGTCCATAGACAATCACTTTCGGAAAAGGACTTATAGGTGGAAAAGTTTTAGATTGAGGTATATTTGGGTACCCTCGTCTTTTCAATTGGTATCAGAGCAGGCAAACACAAAAAGATCTAACAATTTGTGTTTGGTGTGATCCAACCTATAAGATATGAGTGAAAATAAGAAAAGCAAGGCTACACTTATAAAGAAAGACTCAGTTAACGTATGTCAAGATAATGAAAATAAAGTCTAAGAAAAGGTCAATGGAAATTGGTCTCGAAAGTCTTTTCGAAAATCAAAGAAAAAGTCTTTGACTGATAATTCGATTAAGATTCAAGTTTCTGATCAGAAAAGAAGGAATCCGAAACTCAAGAAATCTGTTTTGGATCCGACTCCAATTCCTAGTGAAAAATTGTCTTTTTCAGAATACGAAAAGAGATTAGATTCACTAGCAGACCCAAGTTCTGAATTTCGTAAGATGTTAGTAAGGTTTTTCAAACATATTGAAACCTATTCAGAAAAGGGAAAAACCATTAACAGTCTAGATGATGTCGCAGAACTTATTGTTCAATTAAACGTAAGAATATGTGAAGGAAAGTGAGAAACACTCAGTCTTCAAAATAATCTGGCAGATTATATGGAACAAAAATTGGCCTTGTGTAATGAAGTTCATAAACAGACTACTGAGTGTGAAATTCTCAATCAATCGCTAGAACACTCACAGACAAGGAATAAGATCCTTATTGAGAAACTTCTTACTGTAACATGTCAAGAGGTATATCTAAATAGATATTTAATAAAACATTTCCAACAAGGAATGGATAACTTAAGAGGACATATAGAATGTCTTGAACAATAGACATTAGCAACCTGTCGACTGGCAGATCTAGACCACACGGGTTCAAGTTCAAAGAACATACTATCCTGGGCACAAGATATAATCGAGGATATTGCATCTCGCAATTCTTTTTTTCCTTACAAAGAGGATGGGTTCAAAACCCACACAGAAGAACATGATGATGTTCCTAAACAAGAGGGGAAAGGATCTCCTCAAGTGGTAGTTGATGAGGAATATCTTCATCCCACTGCTTAATCGCATTGGAATGTGCATCCTTACAATGCCCAATCTTCATATGTAAGGAAGCACATATACAAGGGCATTCTGTATCCTGAAAACTTCTTTTATTCAAAATAGAGAACTTACACAATCTAACTAAAGATGCTTAATCTATCTTCTAGTATAGAAAAGTTGTCTTACAACAACTTGTGTAAGCAGGATAAACCTACTCCTCCGAGAGTTTCATTAGATGTCTGATCTAAAAGGTTGATTCTTTCAAGAGAATCTTCGTGATTGACTAACACATTAGATGCGAAAATCTTTTCAAATCTGGTCAGAGTTATTTATTTAAGGCTGACTCCTATTTTGGAATGTGTTAGATGTCTCTCGAATATATAAACTCATATTATTTGAGAACTTATGGTAACAGGATGAATCCTCAAACCAGATCTCAAGCAAATCTTCTGAAAGCTTTGAGTGAAATGTCTTCAAATGAAGCTATGCGTCTTCATAAAGTCTTCAAGAAATCTGGTTATGAAGATCATGAAAAAGAAAAAGATGATATGACTCATCTCCTTGTTCAAAATAGTTTGGATATTATCAATCTTCGACAAGTCCTCCTCAGTACCATCGAAACTCATCATAGACAGGCAGCACTACTAAGATCTGTTATCCGTAACCAAAGAAAGCTGATCAAGTTTGGAATCGGTAATGGGGAGTATACTCGAAATATTAATTGAAAGGTTAATGCTCTAGCTTGTGAACATAATCAAGGTACTGTGAGCAGAATCCGTGATATCAGTCGAGATGCTGTTGATGAAGATCCTGAAAAATTTGAGGAAATTGAAGATGATCTTTAAGAATGTTAATAGACAATAGCTTTGATTATTTCGATAAAGTATATTATGAATAAAACTATCTTAATTATGAATAAAATTATTATTTTATAATTTCTCTTGTGATAGTTTTCGGTTACATAGCCTGTGCTTGAATGCTTTATTTTATTGCTATGTATGTTTATGGGATGTTTGATTTCGGTTTTATTACCTTGATATTCGATCTCATAATGTGTGAACCCTTATGGTTTGGGTGACTTTTTGATTTAGCGGGATTAAGTTCTAGCCCATGTTGGTAGGATTTATCAAAGGATCATGAGGGGTTCCTGTAGAAACAATATGTGAAAAAGTCACAATATGTTGAATCTTTTGGTTTAGCATAAAAGCATATGTGTTTCGAGGTTTCAACTTTTGCATCACATAGTTAAAACCGGTTTTCAACCTTTCTCTGGTAAAGGTTGCTCTTTGTTGTTGTTCTTTTGTTTTGGCGGGAGGATGACAACTTTAATGGGGGAGAGTTCTAAGTGAACTTGCGCTTAATGACATATCTTAAGGGGAGAAGTGGATGCGGAATTTGAGGTAAAAATCTTGTTAGTTAATTGTTTTCCTGTTTAAGAAAAACATGATTTTATTTCATATATTTATTGCTTTTGCTTAACAAAAATTTCGGTACAATTGATGTTGATTCCATTATTTGTGTATGGATGTTTTATTGTGATTCAATTGTTTCCGGTTAAGAAAAGCTATTGTTATCTTTCGTTATTGCTCGATATAAATTGTTTAGGCTTACAAAATTTCGGTGCAATTGCAGTGCTATAATGTCTATGTTTGTTTCAATTGCTTCCAGTTAAGATAAACGACTATGCAAGTTGATTTATTTGGTTTGTATGGATTGTTTATGGCTTAACAAAAGGTTTCGGGTTCATTTGTTTAGTCCAAGTGATTTCCGGATAAGAGAAACTAAGTTTTTCGGATCTTAGTTAGACTTATCAAACGTGGAGGTTTCGGTTATTCAAATCTAACCGAATGCCTTAACAAGAATTACTAGTTAACTAACCTAGTATTTGCCTTGTTTAAAAGTGAAAGGTCTAAGTTATTGAAGAGAATAATTAGAGCCTGATGAGAAAAGTAAAGTTAATTCTGATCTTTATTTTGGTCTTATCGAACAAGCGATTGTATTTGTACAATCGGTTTAGCAAAAGAACTAAGGTGATTAGTCGATTTTTGAAGTGCTAAACTATTAGGGAAAATTGCTTCGGGCAATTGTTTCCTAGATAACATGTTAAAACCAAATTACTTGTAGTTTCGGCTTTAATATTGGTTATCTAAAATGGTGTGTAAAACCCTCGTGCTCAACTCTTATAGGTTTGCAAATTCTCTTTGTGAGATTTGTAAGATCCTTTCGGTTTGTCCTTTGTTTTTTCGTTCCTTTGTCATTTGGTGACAAAAAGGGGGAGAAATATATGGAGTAAACAAGTGATATTGACTTGTTGTGAGGTTGTATCACTAAGGGAAAGGACATTTGTGCTAAAACGTTTATTCTAACGAAAAGAGTGAAAGCATAGACTAAGGGGGAGTCACATATCATATGATACGTAGTTATGAGGAACTACATGAAAATAACAAAGACGTGCGGATTGAAAATCTACCTATCTTACCTTTAGGGGGAGTATTAACTTTATTATTATAATATCAGCAGCGGCATTTAAGGATTGAATTTAATGCAGGTTTTGTGCTGTTGAACTTGGAATCAAGCGTATGTGTATAATGAATTTTTGTAAGTTGTTTATCCATATGATGTAAGAGTTTTGTCACTAAAATTTACAAAGGGGAGATTGTTAGAGCATAGCTCGGTTGAACCCACCAAGCGTTGGTATGTCAAATTTGGTTGTCATATTTTAGTGAATCAAAACTCATTTAAAGAGTCGCTTGATTATATACTAGAGTCAACTTCGTATAGGTTAGCTTGAAAGTGTTAGGATATGAGACTTACAAGTTTTACATGAATACTTGAAGAATGTAAAGAAGTATGGAGCTAAAACGACAACATCATCCTTCCTTTTTAGGTTAGTAATATTTGACTTGATCTGTTTCATTCCCTAACGTATCTTTCAAGTCGTGAATATTGAAAACATAACTGTGAAGTTGTGTATGATACTCTAGTTAGACATGGTATTAAGGAATACAATACGAGGTTTATTGCTTAACCATTAAACTTTGTATATAAGACATCGACCTGATCATATGAATGCTATTGTGATTATGTATAGGTATGAGTGAAGATTTCATCCTAGGAAACAATGTTTTACATTCGTTTAAAGGAAGTAAGTTCATAAACTTGTTTTGTGAATCGAAAGGGAAATCGCTAGGCTTATTGGTATTGTTATTCATTGCAAATCTATTTTGAATTACCAATATGTGTGTTTAGTATAACCTCTCATAAAATTTATATTGGTAAAACTATTCACAAGGCCTGACTTATGTATTGGTATGACTTTTATTTGTGAAACCGATCTTAAGTAATCACTCAAGATGGTATGATCGATGCCTTATAAATAGCAACTTTTATCTAGCCATTGGGGAACCGATCCTAGTAAGAGGTGCAACAAATTTACAAGAGGGTAATCGATCCTTGTAAGAGGTGCAACACGTTTTTAGTAGATGGGGGAACCGATCCTATGAACATGTGCAACAAGTTTGTAGTTTTGGGGGAACCGATCCTATGGACATGTGCACCAAATACAGGTAGTTACCATAAGTATGTGGGGAACCGATCCTAGTACCTAGTCAACCAAGTTTTGGAAACTAGCGTGACTATGCACATCACTGACATGGAGGTAGAACCGAACTTGTTTTGGTAGAACCGTGAAACCCATGATTGGTGATTTGATAGGATAATCAATAACATAGTTCTTGGAAGTCAGATGAACCAATTCTAAACTTGTTTGGAAGTGTGGCAAATCGTTTCCAAGATTGTAAGTTTGAAAAAGGACTTGCAAAGTAAAGATGCCGACATACTTTGAACATGTGCAGTAACTCTTATCATTAATTGTTCAAAGATATTCCTTAATAGCTAAAGGAGAATCCCAGGATCGAAATAAATGCAGAATCTTTTAATTAAGGTTTCTTAGTTTTTATATGCTATTTAATTTCCATCAATTAAATGCATATCTTTGGAAAATAATAATTAGTAATATGCATTTACTAATTATAGATTTTTCTATTGGGATTTCGGTCAATATTTGGACAGTGCATTTTCAGGAGTTATGAAAACCGATTTTGTGTTTATTGCATATCTTTGAGAATATTCGGTTTTGGAAATTCCTTGGTGTCCAAACTTCCTTGGTTTATAAATATTGAAGTTTGCATTTCGAGCAAACTAATCCTTAGAGCCAGCAAAACTACCTCAGTTGTGTTGTTACTGGTGGAGCCGCCTATCGGAGAGGAAAGTACCCTAATTAGGAGAAATCTCTTATGGCCTCTCGGTTTAAAGACTTCTTTGGGATTGAGAAGCTTTATTAGTACCATTGGTGGGAAACTAGATAATTGCAGTTTATTTTAGTTTTCGATTGATTTGATTGACTAACGGTTGTTGAACTTTGATTGCACCTAGTTTGTTTATGCTTGAGAATCTTCTCTTCTGATATAAGATTCACTCAAACTAGATCGAAGTTTCGACGGGGATCTTTAGACTGTTTGTAGATCTAAAGACGTCTTGTGATAAGCCAACGTTAACAGACTCCGTTCTGTGTGTGATTGATCACAAGAGATTCAAGTTGATTGTGTGCAGGTGCTGATTGAAGATCAAAAAAGATTTGAAGACAAGAAGATATTTTTAGGTTCATAATCTTTGGTGTGCACAATACTTGTTTCGGCTGGAAAGGGATCCAACTATAATCAGTTTATCTTTGTGATAGATTGGATTGATTAGTTGAGTAGATCGACATCAATACACTTCTTTGTGATTAATAATATTGATTGCATAGTCTAACATTTACTTCGGTAGTTGTTGAGAGATTGATCTAAGGACCCGACAAAGGGGTTTATTGGTTAAACGGAAGAGCCTTTGTCAGACTTATATCACGTTGTTTGAAAAGAGTTGTTACCGAACATATTTGTTGTTCCTTTACTGTTTGGAATACGAACCAAAGGAATTGTTCCAAGTGCGTGACTTACTGCAAGTTGGAGGCACATGGATACTGAGGAAACTAGGTGAACTATAGGTTTAGTTGCTTGGTCTCAACTTTACGAAGTTGGTTTGATTTTGTATAACGGCTTAATTCTGAGAGTATTCAATTCTGGACTAGGTCCCGGGGTTTTTCTGCATTTGCGGTTTCCTCGTTAACAAAATCTTGTTGTGTCTTTTACTTTTCTATTTCCGCAATTATAATTGTTTTATTATAATTAGAAGTAAAATACACAAACGTTAATTTCTATTTTACTTGATAGACAATCCCTAGAGTTTGGTTTAAGTCCGAACCTATTATCAAGTAAACATACTTCGTTGTAGTATTGTCTCGATCTCGTATCCATAGACGATCACACGAAGTGTGAACCGATTAGTTGTATTGTCTCGACTCAGTCCATAGACAATCACTTTCGGAAAAGGACTTATAGGTGGAAAAGTTTTAGATTGAGGTATATTTTGGTACCCTCGTCTTTTCAAAAGATACATTACAAAGAGCAGAATTCGTTATACAAGGTTGAAGACTTATCTTACAAGAGCAAAGAAAACCAAAGAAAATGAGAATTAGTGAAGTTTACGAAATCAAGACAATACAAGTTGTGAATAATTGAGTGATAAAGTCCTTCATCCATGGATTTAGTAGTTTCATTATCTATTTTGTTGTTTTCAGTTTGAATAATTAAAAAAAAAAATCGAAAAAAATAAAAAATCGATTATTGTAGTTTATTTCCTTAAGTTTTGTTTAAATAACACCATGGTAAAGAAGAAGAATTTAAGAGGAAATTCCAAACAACAAGGAAATTGAAGAGAAGAATTAGAAATTATCAAGGTTCTACAAAGTTCAGAAGTTCATCATCAACAGTTGAAGACCAAAGATTGAAGACGTTTCTATGGATGCTGTGAGAGTGGTGTTGATTTCCGATCGGATGTGAAGGTAAGTGAGTACTCCCATCCCTGCTAATGGTTGATTTCCTTTCTTAGAGATCATCATAAAAAGATTCTTTTTGTCCACGATTTTGTGGAATCTCCAGAAATTATTTCAGAAGGTTTTCCTTCCCATCATTCAACGTGTGCAATATTTCTCTCTTTAATCCAGCCTGCACACATGAGAGACTAAAAAAGCGGTCTTTTTGAGTGCAATTATCATAAAACCCTATTGGTGAGGCAGAAGTCGAGGCTTGTGATCACTCTCGAACCCCAATTCTTTCATATGGTATGGTTATTTCTCGCTCAACTCTTAAGGATGAGAATGCGTTCTTTGGTAGTTCTAACTTCTTATTACTAGCATGCAGAAACTCTATGTCCTCATAGCTCCATGGATGCTTAGGACTCTGATACGCTTTGAAGTTGGAGAAGGTTTTGTGGGTACACCTCTGTAAACCCTCACGAGACTACAACTCGTCCACTAGGGACACCTATTGGTTTAAAGGCTTATTGCATTCACTAAATGCAATCGAGAGACCATCGACAGTGGTATAGTTAGGATTTCCTAATTTCTGTTTCACTTGAGGACAAGTAAAATTCAGGTTTAGGGGTATTTGATGAGTGCCAAATATTGCATATTTCGACATCTTATTATTGGCATTTATCTCATCTTTTGTGCTTTAAATCCTCATATTATCCCAAATTCTGTGTTTTCATTGTTTTCAAGAATAAATATTTTTACTAATTAATTTTGTGTTTTTAGGTAGTAAATAAAGCTTGGATGAATTGAGAAGCCAAAAGTGCAGAGAATTTGGTGACCAGAGTCGAGAAAAAAGAGTTCCGCTAAAAGGCAGAAGAAACATTGCGCAAAGAGCAGCTGCAATCCGCTTTCACGCGCTCTGCAAGCCGCTTGCAAGAGCTACAGTGGGCTTGGTAGAGAACCCAAAACCCAAACCCGTTTCCATACCGTCATATTTGATGTAGCTGCACAACATCCGATAACTCCTCCTCCCGGTACATCAACATATGATACAACTGCGCAACACCGAGTGTTATTCCATTTCCCAACATCAAATTAGCTGTGCTGCTCAACACCGAAGAGACCTCCTCTTTTCTTCTCCATCGAGCATAAACCAAACCAAAACCATCTTCATTTTCTCTCTTGTTCAACAGTACCAGCGCCATCAATTCCTTCTTCTCCATCGTCCCCACCTCTGAGTACATCCTCCACCATCATAATCACCTTCATTAACTTATAATCTCTATCTCTCTCAACCTTATCTTCTCCCTTATCAAAAACAGTAACCCTAGAAGCTAGGTTTGAGAGAGATAAGATTAGGGTTATCTTCACCAACAACTGGAAGAGTAGGTTTGCAGAAATTAATTGAAGAGGTAAAACGCGTTTTGGTGAGTGGGTTTTCATTTAATTATCGAATTGATGGTGAATTGAGTGTAATTGTGTATAAATAGATAGGAGGTTGTGATGTAAAACTCATGCCCGGATTAGCCAGTGCACCAAGCAGTAAATTTACTTTCAGTATTTTTTTTTATCATGCTCTAATTACTTTTGCTAGGGTTTAGATGAAACCCTTAATTTGATGCTAGGTTATTCTTGTCGAGCTTAAACTGAATTAGCAATGGTTTAATTAGTGTGTTGTAGTATATTGCTTTCACCTTTTGTTTGCAATGAAACATAGGTAGATAGAATAACTCTATATTGTGCTTCAGCTCATGCTTAAGAGACTAAACTAATCTGTGATGATTTGTGCTGTAAGAAGACAACTTATGCTAGGGATTAGTTACCTTAGTTGATATTAGGCCATGTACTTGAGATTACCTTAGATAAACAGCAGACTTGCATCTTGACTGGTGTCCATTACAAGGGACAAGAATAATATTGAGACCGAACTGACTTAGCAAAGGTTAGAAGGTGGATTCAACCACCCTAGTACCCCTCATCTACTTGTTTACAATCTATTATTGCATCTTGCTTTACATTCTGATTTAGTACTTCAATCTCTGCCAACATCTTGTCGTATCGACACACACACACACCCTCTTGGTTACTCTTTATTTGAAATCAGTTGTAGTAGGACCATTGTTTCAACTTTACATCCACCTTGTCCCTGAGGATCGACCTGTATTTGCTTTGTCTACAACAGATGTTGTGCACTTGCTGTTAGACATAGTCGTAGGCTTATTTACAGACCTACCAATAGGCTACGGGTTGCTATGTGCACCCAGTCGACCGACATACAAATTTACAAAAGGCTATGGTTTTCCACGAGCGCCTAGACAGTTGACATTACAACAGGCCGCGGACCGCTATGTGCGCCCGCTTAGCGAATGTTACAATTACAATAGGTTATGGGTTGCTATGATCTCCCAGTCAACCGACATAAATTTACAAATACAACTACTACAGAACCGCTTTGGAAATTCCCTTAAGCACGACTATCCGCAGGGTACGTTTCGAACCTTCTGCGTCCTCCCTAAGAAAATAAAATAAAAAACAAAAAGGGGGGGGGGGGGGGGTGAAAAAAAAAAAAAAAAAAAGAAGGGGGGGGGCGCATTTTCACTCTCTTCAAAGTCTATCCCCTCGACAGGGGATGGCGTGTTTTGCACTCTCTAAAAAGGGGAAGAGGCATTTTTTAATCATAAGGATCCTCCAAAAAAAAATAACACGAGTCATCCTCAAAGAAATGATCTTATAAAACGACTAAATCAATAAAAATAGCTCCATATTTATAAAATTAAAAAATCGCCGTTACTACAACTTTTACACAAACTCTAAAAGGGCATATACACCAAAGAACAATTCTACAAGACTAAGAGCTTGCCAAAAGCAGAAATTGCTTTCCCCGCCACTTCACAATGAAACAAGCGCCTAAGCAATATCTGAAACCTATAACCACAAACACCTGGAAAAAAGAGGGGGGGGGGGGGGGGAAACGCGGATATTCTACAATAAAACAACAATAGCTGATTTAATAGGAACGTCAACATCCAAATCGAAAAGTACAAATTAAATTATCCACAAGCGTCATCAAAAGGCACAATCGAATGCGTAACATTGTTCAAACAAAACAAGAGAGGGAGAGGAGCGAAAAGAAGGAATAAAAATAGAGCATGTCAAATAGACTGGAATGTGGACCACTCTTGCTTTTTCCTGTCAAGCTCTGTGCGAACCTCATTCTCCGATGTTTCCGCCTATTGAGCCGCAGTCGCCACATTAGCAATAAGCTGGTTCAACACCATCTTCTTCTCGGAAGTCACTTGAGAAAGTTTCACCAATTCATTCTTTAGATGGGAAATTTGGCCTGGAAGCTGCACGCGGGGATCACTCCAATTCTTCAGTTTAACCAATAACTCGTTCAACCACCCCACAGGAAAGCCGAGGCCAAGCGCCGATCGAATAGGAGCCTCCCACTCTTCCAATACATCAGCGCCGAAAGTTGGTCAGCCACTTCAAGGAGATTTTCATATAACATAGCGTCCGCATGTTGAGGATGCCCTCCTTTACCATGTGACCACACCTCTCCACAATATCCCTGCAAGTGGAAGCCAAAGTAGATGGCACCCAAAAGCCATGCACCCATTTATGAGTTGACGCATCAACACTAGCCTCAGCGGCGTCTACCACTTTCGAGAAACGAAATCTATCATTTTCAGGGACCAACAACGAATAAGGAGCATCAGAGCGCCTCTCCTGATGACCAACGGACACAGTTTCATCCCATCAAGCCTGACGCGCTTTGCAGAGCCATCCCCGTCCAGATTAACGTGCTTCCCACCACCTATACTACTAGACCCATCCTACTTGGAAGAGTCTTGCTTGACAAAGTCCTTACGTTTACTACCCATGTACTCAAAAAAAATATGATGATGATGATGAGAGATGGGAAAAGTGCGATACGTAAGAAAAAAAAACAGTAACCTCCAAAGAAAAAGAGGAGAGGAGAAGCAAAACTCGGAAATAAGAGGATTAGGAAAAGGATCACGAGGCTTTGAGCGAGAGGCCGAGGAACCAGATGAAAACGCGGAGTCGCTTGAAAAATATACAAAATAAAGAAAATGTAACATTGTGAATAAAATACTTAGACGTATAAATAGAGCAAAAAACAAAATACGTCACGAATTAAATAATAAAACACGTGTAATACGGAGAATGAGCAGTCACCTTCAGGAAAATTCGGCTGGGGTGCCACCTGAGAAGAAGACCCACCCAGAAGACTTCAGGGCCTGAGCCTTAACACGAACGGTCTCCGCGCATAAAGGATTCACCGACTATATGTGGGAATGCAGAGATACCCATCCAGCACCCTTTAAAAATTTGACACCAAGGCCCTGTATACGATCCATGAATGAAGGAGTCGTACTATCGCCATCATCTTGCCGAGCTTGAGAAGAACTGACCCCAGCGCTCTGCTGGGTCTGTATAGGAAACATAGGCGAGGCATCAGCAGAGGAACAAGCGCGTGCGCTAGACAGTATGACCGCGTCTCGCTTAGCCTTTTTAGCAAGACTCTTTGAATACCAATCACACACAGGCATGTTAAGGTACTTCTCGATCAAAAACGAAAGTGGTTTCCTCCCCACGGGGTTAGATGAAGGGGCTTCCTGAGAACGCAACACCCGCGCGGAGGAAACCACTTTCGTTTTTGATCGAGAAGTACCTTAACATGCCTTTGTGTGATTGGTATTAAAAGAGTCTTGCTAAAAAGGCAAAGCGAGAC
>JAJJMB010013238.1:2413375-2552621 GCA_023531105.1 Papaver atlanticum | reverse complement strand
CTTTACTACCGATTATGGTAGTACCAAAGTTCGAAAATTTTAGGATTTTGGCAAAATCTCATTTTGGGGCCAATATACATTCGGAAGTTAAATTTACTGCCGATTATGGTTGTGCTAAAATTTAAAAATTTAGTATATTCGGAGGTTAAAGTAACACACTTTACTACCGATTATGGTAGTTAGGATTTTGGAAAAATCTCATTTTTGGGCCAATATACATTCGGAAGTTAAATTTACTACCGATTATGGTAGTGCTAGAAATCGAAAATTGAGTATATTCGGAGGTTTAAGTAACACACTTTACTACCGATTATGGTAGTACCAAAGTTCGAAAATTTTAGGATTTTGGAAAAATCTTATTTTGGGGCCAATATATATTCGGAAGTTAAATTTACTACCGATTATGGTAGTGCTAGAATTCGAAAATTGAGTATATTCGGAGGTTAAAGTAACACACTTTACTACCGATTATGGTAGTACCAAAGTTCAAAAATTTTAGGATTTTGGCAAAATCTCATTTTGGGGCCAATATACATTCGGAAGTTAAATTTACTACCGATTATGGTAGTGCTAAAATTCAAAAATTGAATACATTCGGAGGTTAAAGTAACACACTTTACTACCGATTGTAGTTAAACTACCGATTGTGGAAGGGTAATTTTGCCATTACGAAATACACGAGATAAGGATTAGCTTCAATTTACGTTTAAGTGACCCTATTTTGTCTTATTGTTGGCCCCTAATTCCTTTTGGGTGACTCCTATAAATTCTAGGATTAATATATGTAAGTTTTTTTTCTGCAGCAAAATGAGGAGGACATATATGAGTAATATGACGAAAAAGATTATAACCCCAGCTAGAAAATAAAAATGTATGGATGGGAACGCATGCATGTATATCGAGATGAGATCTAGAAAAAAAATAAAAGATGTTGAAAAAGACAAATGTTATAAAGAAATGATCCACCTTCTGTATCGATTTTGTTTACTGACTTGAATTATGAGAGAGGGAAGAAGTGAGTAGTCAAATCATTACAAGTACAATAGCCCTTAACTAATAGAAAGTTTTGATCAAGATCATCTCTTTGCTTGTGATATTAAATCATATGGACTAATTAGTTAGTAGTACACACAACATGCAAAGTGCAAACCCTAGCTTTCATTTGAGACCAGAACATAAATAAAAGATCACGTTTTTGTTGCGTAGATAACTTGTTTGATAGAGTGATGTTTACAATAAACACAATATGGAAAACGATCATTTATATCACAATAGTTTGTGTCAACATTGATTAGGAAAAATAAGACTTATTGACAAAATATCTCTATACTACAACTAAATTTAGGAAAAATAAGACTTATCGAAAATAATATATCTATACTTCAACTAAATTGTTTATTTAGTTGTATCAAACAATTTTCTTTGTGAGGGAGGATCCACTCACACTCTTATATTCACATCAATTCACATTTTGAGTGATATTTTTCTTAATAAAATTCTAATGGAGACGGATTTGGACATGATATTCTGGGATAAGTTTTTTTATATGTTCCTACTAAAAATGAGCATATTCCGAGACGTTGACAACACTATCTACTACATTGAAAATTAACGGATTTTCAACTGTTGAAATTAAGATTGATAGATAGTAAGGTTTGGTACTTCAGAACATGCTCATTTTTTGTAGATATGTAGAGCTTTGGAAGAAGAATATGTCCTCAAAACATTAACTCGTTACGGTTTAGGTTTTATTTGGAAAATATCATCAACAATGTTAGATAGTGTGAATATAATCATGTGAGTGGACCCTCCCTCTTTTTTAGTTATGAAAATTAGTTATTTGTTTTTCGTACATTTTATCGAATGCCACTACAATGAACAATAAGTGATAATGGCATCAGTTTACTATTATTGGTTATTAAATAATTTATATGAGATAATTTTGAGTTTGTAAAAGGCTCGGAATATAGATAAATACAGATTTTAAATTTGAAGAGGAAAGATTCTATTGACATGATTCTCATATTATCCCATAATGTTTACACCATTTCTTTTTCATAGACCTCGAATGATAATAAGCATAAAGTTATTTTTTGGTAATACGTTCCTCTTTCCAGGACTGTCTTATGATTTTGGGGTACTCTGAAGGAACTCTTTTTATATATAAAAAAAGGTTACTAAATCAAGGATAGAGCTAGAGTTTTAATTTATAGGAAAATAAATAATATATTTAAAGTGAAAGCTTGGAATCTGCTCTGTGATAGAAGGGCACCCTTATCTTGATAGATTTATCTCTTGGGTTAGAGCTCGTGATGCATAATAAGATGAGAAGTATAGTTCAAGGTGAAAGAAACTTGTGGTGGCTGATCGCTGTATTTTATTTTCAATTCAATGTAATTTTCAGATTTAATTTCCCTAAGAGATCTTGCCCTTGATTTGCAATCGGGCGTTTAAATTTTATTGGTATCTTAATAATTGTAATCCCTCTGACAAAAGATGAAGATATTCATGTAATTGCTGGCTTAATCAATGTTTAACTTAGTGGCTTTCCAAGAGAAAAAAGATAGAAGGGCACCCAAATTCTTTTTATCTTTTCGGTTAAATTTTGGATTATAAACTTACTATTTGGCGTAAAATATGTGAAAAATTGTCTGCTTACTATAAGAATAAGAAGACTACTAACACTTAAAGTTATTACAAAACATTCGGTAACGATTATAAACGCAAAACTCTCTGACATTTTTTTTTGGCAAACACTTATAAGTGTCACAAACTGACCGTCAACTGGAAAATTTTTTGGGCCTCCAACAATTTGGGGCTCTAGGCAGACTTCCTCCCCACCTCCCCTCTAATATGGCCTTGTCTCTTCCCGTATTCTACATGAAGTGTATATATATATACCACAAGCTAATGTATTTTGATATACCAAGTCTATCCACCTACCAATTTTGATTTTTTTCTCTTTTTAATGAGCAAATAAAAATCATTCATTAGAGAAGCTAGTACAACAATACTCTGGACAATAAAGGACAATACCAACACCAGACTCGACCAGAAAAACTACTAAGAAAACAACTGACTTAACACTGCAAACAGACCAAACCTTCAAGGAAAACCACTTAATCTATCTGGTACTAGGATCTGATTAATAATATTAGGTGGTTCATTCCACCAGGTTTGAAATTTAACACTAGACCTAGCAAACTTTGCAAGCTTATCAGCTGCATGGTTACATAACCTTCTTTGAAAAGAAACTACAACAGATTCTAAACTAGCAAGTAAAGACTGACACTCAAGCAGAATTTGTTGATCTTCCAATTTAAAACTGTCAACTTTTCCATTGCAGCAGTTAACCACAGCTAAGTTATCTCCTTCAATGATGACTTGTTTAAAGCCCAAAGTCTTAATCCAATTCAGAGCATGAAGAAGAACCAAAGCTTCAGCTTGATTGATGTCTCTGGCTATTGCTGAGTAGGCCATTGCCCCCAAGAACTTTCCTGTATGATCACGAAAAATAAAGGCAAAACCAACTTTAGTATTCTTATACTTTATAGAACCATCAATGTTTAACTTTATCTAGTTTTCTGGAGGATTCTTCCAATGTTCATTATCTTTTTTATCAATTAAAGTGGAAGACTGCCATGAATAAGCAAAAGAGTTAATGTAATGCCTGATTCTATAAATGATGCTAGTAGGATTATGCATTTTTTTTTCCAAAAACTTTCTCACATCTGGCTTTCCAGATGTGCCAAAGAGTGCAAACACCAATTTTGATTTCAACTGTTTATTTTTACGACGAAATTTCAAAGTGGTAGATGATGTTTCAGATTGTATATTGTATTGGTATGAATGCAGAACAACACAAGAATAACGTATCACGAAAAAATATTAGTTGTAAACTCATTATCATTTTGGTTCATTTACAAAAAGAAATAAAAATAAATAAATAAATAATTGATGCTGAAAATGTGAGAATAGCTATATTAACTCTCTCAGATTCAGAAACAGAGTTGTGAGAGTGAAAATAATTTACTTTTTGGGGGAGAAAGAATAGTTTTTTACTTCCAAACAACACTCTATGTCCATACTCTCATATTATTAGTTAGTTGCTCCGGTTGTAACTTATTGATTAACTAGCTAGCTAATTTAAAGTTAACGGATGAAACTTTGTTCTTGCTGGTTCGGCATTATATAACAGATGATAAACAAAAGTTGAGCAAATATATATGTCTGTAGAAAATTTGATATCAAATATTTAATGAAAGAACACAAGACAAGATACTAAATAATACTTCTCTTATTGATGTGTATCAACTCATGGCTCAACAGCCTATTTATAACTTTAAAAAACTTGACGACCACTCAATCAACTTTCCTAACAAAGATAAAACTCTAACAAGGACTCTTCTAGAAAATTCTTACGTAAACAAACTCTAAAACCAGTATAACTTGCAACCCAAGTTTACTTTTAAATACCGTACCACCGTATCAACCAAACTTGTTGATCCACGCACACCATGTCAACAACACTTATTGACCCATTCAAACTATGTCAACTCTCATAGGTGATCCCTATAAACTGTATCAACTATACTTGTTGATTCTTAGTGTAATCTTCACATTATCTTGGTTTAACCTTCAACATCCTACCTTAAACCAAGATACTCTTTGCTAATCATTCCCAGCTTTCCACGTAAGTAGATGAAAGTATTGGACTTCAAATACTTGGTGAAAATATCTACAACTTTTCCTTTACTTTCACAATATTCCACATCTATCTCCTTATTTCTGACAAGCTATCTTATATAATGATACTTGATATCAATGTGCTTACTTCTCCCATGAAGCACATGATTCTTTGTCAGTGAAATGGTTGACTTATTATCACAGATTATTGTTGTAAGTTTTTTTTTGTTCATGAAATAATGATTTCAGCATCATTCTCAACCATACAGCCTGTGTAGCACAATTGCTAGATGTTATATAGAGCAACAACATGTTGCTTCTTTGATGACCAAGAGAAAAAACCTGTTCCCAATTGAAATCCATAACCTGATGTACTCTTCCTTCCTTTTGTATCTCCAGCCCAATCACTATCAGTAAAACCAACTAACTTTGGATCTTCTGAAACAGTATAAAAAAATCCCATGCTAGTTGTTCCTTTAACATATTTCAGAATACGTTTTGCAGCTTGTAAATGTGACTGTCTAGGAGATTCCATAAACCTACTAACCAATCCAACTGCATACATGATATCAGGTCTTATAGAAGTTAGATATCTAAGATATCCAACAAGACCTTTAAAGTCTGTTGAATTCACAAGCTCTCCTGACCCTTCTTTTGTTAACTTCAATCTCTCCTCTACTGGTGTTAGAATTGGATTATAATTATCCATCTTGAAATGCTTTAGTATTCCTTCTGCATATCTTTATTGATTAATAAAAACTCCTTGTTCAGTTTGTTGTACTTCTATGCCAAGAAAATATGACATTAATCCAAGATCTATCATCTCAAATTGTTTCACCATATCCTCCCTGAATTCCTTGATCATCTCAGAACTATTTCCAGTAAACATAAGATCATCAACATACAAACATACAATAATATGATGGCCAAGAGTATCAGTTTTCAAATATAAAGTATGCTCATATGGATATCTTGTAAACCCTTTCTTAATGAAATAAGAATCTATTCTTGTATACCAAGCACGTGGTGCTTGTTTCAAACCATACAAATCTTTATTTAGCTTGTATACTTCATTCTGCTTCCCCTCCATAATGTAACCTGCTGGTTGTTCAACATAAACTTCTTCTTCTAATACTCCATTCAAGAATGCTGACTTCATATCCATCTGAAAAATCTTCCAATGTTTTTGTGCAGCTAGAGCAATAATCATACGTACTGTATCAAGTCTTGCAACTAGTGCAAACACTTCTGAGTAATCTATTCCTTGCTTCTGCCTATATCCCTTAGCAACTAATCTTGCTTTCAGTCTATCTACTTCAATATTTGACTTGTATTTTGTTTTGTAAACCCACTTAACACCAATAGGTTTCTTACCTGGTGGAAGTGCTGTCAATTCCCATGTGTCATTCTTCTCAATTGACTTTAATTCTTCATTCATGGCTTAAATCCAACCTTGTTCTTTTGAAGCTTCTTCATAAGCTACAGGATCACAATCTCAAATAATGCAAAATTCACCACATCATCATCAGTATCTTCATTATCTCTTGATAAAACATAATCATTCAACCTGGCTGGTATGACATAATTTCTTCTTAGTCTTGTGGTTTCTTGTTGTGGTATTGCTTCAGTTCCTGCTTCTTCTTCAACATTGTCTTGAGTTTGCACTTCTTCTTCAACTACTATTGGAACTGTTCTGACAGCGGTTGGTGGATCAACATTCCTTGATGATTCAATATGTGGATCAATATTCCTTGTTGACCTAGAATTTGGATCAACATTGTTTGTTGAACCTGTATTCCAATTCCATTGTGATTCTTCATCAAATATCACATCTCTACTTGTAATTACTCTTCATGTTTCTAGATTAAACAACTTATATCCTTTGGTTACTGAACTATAACCAACAAGAATACACTTCTCACTCTTATCATCCATCTTTTTCCTAAGTTCTTTAGGTACATGTGCATATGCAATACACCCAAAAATTCTCAGATGTCTTACACTTGGTCTTATACCTCTCCAAGCTTCTTCTAGTGTCTTATTATTCAAACTATTTGTATGACATCTGTTTAGTAAATACACTGATGTATCAACTGCATAACCCCAGAAATTCTTTGGTAAATCTTTTGTTATTCTTATAGTTCTTGCCATCTCCATTATAGTTTTGTTCTTTCTTTCTGCAATACCATTCTGTTGTGGTGTATATATAGCTGTTAACTGATGTAGAATACCATATTCTTCCATGAAACTATCAACAACAGTATACTCTGTTCCTCTATCAGTTCTTAATATCTTGATTCTCTTACCAATTTGTTTCTCAGCATATGCTTTAAAACTTCTAAAAGCATGAAAAGCATCACTTTTTTTCCTAAGTAGATACACCCAAGCCTTTCTACTAAACTCATCAATGAAAGTTATGACATAGTTATTACCTCCATGTGATGTAACTTCAATAGGACCATACAAGTCATTGTGTACAATCTCCAACTGTTGTTCAGCTCTTCTAGCTTTGTTCACTGGGAATGGTTCTCTGTGTTGCTTGCCAAAGATACAATTCTCACACCTTGACTTTCGAATCTCTATCATAGGTAATCCTGACACCATCTCCTTCTTAGATAAAGCTTGTAAACTATTAAAATTTGCATGACCCATTCTCTTATGCCATAACCAACTGTCATTATGCACATGAATACTGAAACAACTTTCCTTTTGATGCTAAATATTCAAAGGAAATAATCTATTTTTGGTCATCTGTACTTTTGCTATTAGTCTTCTTCTTCTGTCTCTATTAAAGCAAACACCATTGTAGATATTCATATAATATCCTCTTTCTGACAATTGTCCCATGCTTAGTAAATTTTGATGTAAACCTGGTACATAAAATAAATGTATGCTTTTGAACCATTCATAGAACAATTCCTATTCTTCCTTTCCCCATAACTGGAATTGTAGAACTATTACCAAACTTCACTGTTGATCTTACAGATTCATCAAGATTGTCAAATAAGTCTTTTCTGCCACACATATGATTACTACAACCTGTATCTAAGTACCACTTAAGATGCGGTTGTTCTTCTGGTGTATGGCAAGCTAACAACATATTTTCAGCTTTCTTTTCTTCTTTTTCTTCTTCTTGATTTTCTTCTATATTTGCTTTAAAGTTAGCTTTATAGTTATTATCAGTAGTCTGTCTTGGTTTTGAACACTCTTTGGCAAAGTGTCCAAAATCTCCACAGTTGTAACACTTAAGCTTTGCTCTATCAACTTGCTTTCTTCCTTGATAACCTCCAGTATTGGATCTTCCTCCATTATTATATCTTCTTTGATATCCTCCATCATTAGATCTTCCTCCAGTATTGGTACTTCCAGAATTGTTAGTCCATTTAATTTAACTCTGAAGTGCTTCTTCAACTGGTTTTGCAGCAGCTGTTTTTTCAAGTAACCTTTATTCATATGCTTGAAAAGAACCTAATAACTCATCAAGAGCATAGTTGCAACTGTGTTACATTCTTTTATAGCAGTAACCTTTGATTCAAACTTCTCAGGTAAACTTCTTAAAATCTTCTCTACAATTGCAGAGTCTTCTATTGTATCACCATTAACCTTCATCTTATTGACAAGATTCAAAGTTTTTGAGAAAAACTTTGATATTGTTTTTATAGTTTCCATATGCAGTAATTCATACTTTCTCTTCAAGGTTTGTAATCTAACCTTCTTGACCTTGTCAGATCCTTTGTAGTAGCTTATCAAACCATCTCATGCTCTTTTAGCTTCTTTAATGTAGATAACTCTATCCATGAGAGATTCATGAATACTCTGATGGAGAATATATGTAGCTTTAGAATTCTTCTTCCTGTTCTCTGTTAGAATAGCTTGCTGAGCTTCTGGAAGTACAACTCCTTCTGCTGTTCTACATAACCTGTATTAACAATATCCCACACCTCTTGATATGTGAAGATATTCTCCATCAGTAACCTCCAGGGTTCAAAGTTTTTACCTTCAAACACTGGCACCTTGATTGAACTTAAACTTGTCACCATCTTCAAACTCTCATACCCACAGCCCTAGAATCTGATACCAGTGCTCTGATACCAGATGTAGAAAATTTGATATCAAAGACTTAATGAAAGAACACAAGACAAGATACTAAACAATACTTCTCTTAATTGATGTGTATCAACTCATGGATCAACAGCCTATTTATAACTTTAACAAACTTGATGACCACTCAATCAACTTTCCTAACAAAGATAAAACTCTAACAAGGACTCTTATAGAAAATTCTTATGTAAACAAACTCTAAAACCAGTATAACTTGCAACCCAAGTTTACTTCTAAATACCGTACCACCCTGTCAACCAAACTTGTTGATCCACGCACACCATGTCAACAACACTTGTTGACCCACTCAAACTATGTCAACGCTCATAGTTGATCCCTATAAACTGTATCAACTATACCTTAGTGTAATCTTCACATTATCTTGGTTTAACCTTCAACAATGTCGAACACGAAATTATGAAAATATCAAACTGTAAGTGCATGTCTGGCAAAAAAAGAAGTTCCGCATACCCATATTCAGCTGAAGTTATCTAATAACAAGCAGCACTGGCCAGAAACAATGAAGTATTTGCTTTTTGTTTTTCCCTTGAGTTGTAGTTAGAGAAAAGTGAATAAGATGATTCAAATAAAAAAAATTTATACGATGATAATTCAACTCATCAGCTTCCCTTTAGCCTTCAATATTCATCTCAACATTTATGCCCTTCTCTTCAATTGACGCCTGTAAGTTGTTTAGATCAGAACTTCTCATAGGTAAACCTGCTTTCACTAGTGAATAATCATAACTAGAGTCACTGTTTTATGACGATTACATGTTGATTATTGAGTATTATTTTTCTTTAAAACTTACAACTAAAAAAAAAAAAACATTAATTTAGTATTCAATTTTGGATTGAGTTGATTAACAGTTTAATTCAACGTTTATACTAAATTATGGGGTGCCATAAGGTTAGATGTTGCTATAACCAAATTAATGACAATAAACAAAGTCAATTGCCGATGAGACTCTTACCTGCATTATTGATTTTTTTCCCCATCATTGCACGACAATGTGGTATCTTTAGTAGGAGGTACCTTACCAGCGATGGCCTTTTCCCATTTACTTAATGGCAATTTTAACGAGAAAACATGTGGTCAAGCGTTCATGAATTGTATCGAGTCTGGGGGGAATGTAACTGAGTTTTAAGATAAGAGAAAATTTATTATTCTGATCAAATTAGCATACTTGAGAAGTTGTTTTGTTTCTGTTTGGTCTTAACGTTATTAATTAGGAGGATTTAGGAGAGGCGTATAGCTAGGTACAACTTATAACCCAGCAGTCAAAAAGAAGAGGGTGAAACTCTGAAACATGAAACCAAGACATAAAAAAAAAAGCTTCTCAACACTCTTTAAGTATGAAAGCAACAGGTGATCACCTCCCATGCAAATGTCCCTTTCTTTCTTTCTTTCTCATCTCTAGCTAGAGAGAGCTAGCTGCCGCTGCTGCTGCTGCCTTGGCTCTGTAGTAGTCTGTACTGCCCCTACAATCAAAGACAATCGAGCCCTTCTTTCTCTCTTTACTGTCTCTCTCTCCCTCCCTAAACTCCTGCTATAGCTATTCTCATCGGGAATGCCAACCACCACACATTTTTTTTATTTTTTTTTCCAAATTAGAATGACACGTTGGCATTCTCTTTGGGACCCACTTAAACCTGGAAATGTCTGGTTTCTCTTTTCCTTCCTTTCCTTTCCTTTGGATTTGGGGATACAATGAAATGTCTAATTTATGCTTCTTTCCCCTTTGCTTGATGTAACAATTAGAATATGCATATCCCAAATCTATTGGCCTTGATGGGTATTCCCTGTCTGTATATTTCATACGAACCATTTCTTGACCATCAGATATAAACCAACCTTTTTTTTTCTTCTTTCTTTTTTTTTCCCACAAGTATTAACTCTATCTATCTATCTCTAGATCTCTTTCTCTCACTCTAAAACAGTACACAAAGACATGTGTTAGCAATAAATCGAGAACACTGTTGCAGAGATGTTTTTATATATACAAACTAGCTAGTTAAGTACTGCTAATCTTTAAGTAGTATAGTTATAAGCAAACAAGAATTTCATCCACTTTTCTTCTCCTTCTTCTTCTCACCCTTCTTTATTATTTTCTCATCATTCCTTAATTATTTCCATCAAAAACCCACATGATATATATCTCTCTGTTGATGTTCATTATATTTTATGATCAGTAATCAATCAATCAGTCAATCACACCTTTGAACAACTTATTCTCTGTCTAACTATCTAATCATCACATCAAAGATCTATATCCACAAAAAGGATCATGTCATCTTCAATATCATCTTCTTCTTCATCTTCTTCTTGTTTGGACCACCTTATGAATATCTCTCCTTCTCCTTCAGACCAGCTCTGTTATGTTCAATGCAATTTCTGCGATACTGTCCTTGCGGTCTCTCTTTAAACTCCTTTTCTTTTTTTCTTTTTTTCCTTCTTAACTTATCAGCAAACCATACATATGTAGATAATTAACTTAATTTGTTAACATGTTTCAATTAGCTAGGGTTTTGTTTATCTTGTTCTTTGTAACCCTAGCTAGCAATACTATGTTCTTCTCTTTTGTTTTGCGATGAAAATATCTTAACTACACAATCCATATACTTTGTATATATATTTGTGGTCTAGTTTTAGCTTTCATTTTGGAACCCTGGATTTTTTAATTACTGATTTTCATAATGGAACATATATATATATATATATATATATATATGCAGGTAAGTGTTCCTTGTACTAGTTTGTTCAAGACTGTTACGGTTCGATGCGGTCACTGTACGAATCTTCTCTCCGTTAACATGCGAGGATTACATCTGCCTACACCAACACCTAACACTAATAGTAATTCTAATACTAATGCCAATAACAACAACTCTCACCTTCAGCTTGGCCATGATTTCTTCTCTCCTTCCTTTAACATTCTGGTTAGTGCAATGGCACACACAAAGCCCTCAGTTATCTCTCTCTATCTACCTTTTTTTTTTTTTTTTTTTTTTTTTTAGTTTTTTTTGTACCAATCGTGTATGAAGAATTTTCGGGATTGTGATTGTCTTTTATTACTTGATTCAGGAAGAGATGCAGCATCAAAGTGCGCAGACGCCAAACTTGTCTTTAATGAATCAGAGGAATGAAAATGCATCTATTGTATCTTCGGTAAGGGGAGGATACGACCAGCTCCCAAAGGCACCCCCTGTTAACAAGCGTAAGATCATTTTTATCATACTCTCCATCTACTAATCCATCTCAGCTTTCTACTATATATTTGGTAACAACATTTCTTTCAAGATCTTTGATAGCTACTTTAGAATTCACCGAAAAAAAATGATTTTGAATCACTGTTGAGGAGATTTTTTTTCTTTGAACCTATTTAAAATAAAATAATTTTATGTTGTTTTGGAAGTTCAAATGGATGAATTAATATTAGAACTCAAGTTAGCGATCATCAGTAGCTAACTTCAGGTTTTAAGTACTCTTTAAATAAAAAATCCCCAAAAAATATGTATATATTCAAGGCTTTTAAGTGGATATATTGAGTTCCCTCATATATTCCTTGGCATTTCACGAAGATTTTTAATAAACAATATTTGACAACGCTATATCTATTTACTTTGCAAGGACCATTTTCTGAATGTTAAAATAGGCCTGAGAGAACGAGGATCATTTCATATATATAGGAAGCAAGAAACTCCATCTTTCATGAACTAAAATACTAATGGCACCCTATCACTTAGTTATGTTATGATGAGTGCATATCTTTATACATACATCTTTCACAGTGATTGCAAATCGTTATGACAACGAAAATATCAAACTGTAAAAAGAACCAAGGTATAAATAAGTAAAAGAATGTATTGTGTTAGTAAAGTTCAGCACTTCTTAGGTCTCACTAACAATCTTATTAGATTGTAGACATTGTTACTTTCTCCCCCATCTTAACAGTTTGCACTTTCATTGAAGCTAAGTAATTGTTTAGCATGAAATCTGAGCAAAAGGTCTGCTGGAGTATCCATGGTACTTCTTTTAAGATTTACTTGTATCTAGCAGAATGCAGTCTATACATTTTGAGGCATTTGTATATGAGTATGTGATGTGTACGTGAATATATATACAATGCTAATCGATCAACATTTTTGACAGACTAGTATTAGACACGCTATTGGCTATGTACTAACTGACATTATATGGCGATTCCAAGTACGAATAGCATTGGCTTCTTCTCTACTGGACTAATCAAGAAAATGATTAAATGGCTTCACTCATGGTTGGGAAATTTGTTGGTCACATCCTGAGACCTTTAGCTATTTAACAGGCACACTAAAGTTGGCTTAGTTATATATACCTGTATGTAGCTTCGACTTCGATCTCTTGTTTCGGCCGCTTACTGTTTCCCCCACCAGAAACACAATCTAATTGTATAAATGATCTTCCATTTTTTTTCTTTTTTATTAGCTCTCTAAAGTACGATTGCTTTGAGATAAGGAGGCATTGAAAAATATTTAAGACATAATAAGAACAAGTTAGTTGAAGTGTCTTTAATTATTCGTCTCTTTTGCTTTAGTAGGATACCCTTGCCTACATGAGAGAGTGATCAAGAGAGACGGGATACGATCATACAGGAGGCAGAGAAGTGTTGTTAATAATTTTGTGAATGTTGTTTGTTTGTGCAGCTCCGGAGAAAAGACAAAGAGTCCCCTCAGCGTACAATCGATTCATCAAGTAAGTAATAATGAAAAAATGGTCCCTTCTGATCACTATCAGCAATTCATGATAACTAACTTTGATGTCCCATGTTGTAGTACTTGAATCAATGCAATCCTTTCTAAGTTTCTAACTTCATTGGTTAAAAAGTTAAACAGGTTTATTATCAAAATATGTCATTTAACTATCTTTACAATCATAAACAATCCACAGAGACGAAATACAACGCATCAAAGCTGGAAATCCTGATATCACCCACAGAGAAGCCTTCAGTGCTGCTGCTAAGAATGTAAGAGTGCTCCTACCCTCTCATCACTTGAAGTATCTCTTTAATTAACCTTTCCGTCGATCCCACCACTTTCATGTTCTTAATAATTGCAATAGCATTCTATTGACACATTTTCACCGGTCTGTAGGCTTACCTGAATTTGAACTAAATGACAAATTACATCTAGATGATACAGAACATAGTAGCACCAAGGCTTCATAAAAAGAAAATCATGTTTTTCTAATTTGACTTCTCTCTGTACATTTAGAGCAGCCAAAAGTTTGTCAAAGGACCCTAGCTTAGCTGAAAAGGTCGGTCTATAATGAACCCCTCACAAGTCACAGCAAACAAACTCTGAAGCCCTAGATAATCTGTTGTGCAGAGCGCCTATAAGAGACCGACCTAAATGACTGGGTTATTTGGTGTCTTTACTACGAGGCTGCTTGAAACACAACAACAATTTAGGGTTCCACTTACTGTGTCATACACCCCTAGTTATTATATTTTAGACTGATTTGTTTATCATTATTTACTGACTATGTGAGTCCTTTTTGTATGTGCAGTGGGCCCACTTCCCACACATTCACTTTGGTCTGATGCCCGACCAGAGTACGAAGAAGACTAATGTGCGCCAGCAGGTACAATCCCTATTCAAAACTTTGTCTTCCACTAATGTAGGGCTACTAACCAGTCTACTAAAAATCTTGTTATTTCTCATGGTGCACTTTTTTATTTATTCTATTTCACATATACTAATTGGAGAACTGGTTTTTTTTGGTTTGTGTTTGGAACAGGAAAGAGATGATCTTCTTCTGAAAGATGGCTTTTTTTCAGCAACCACTAATATTGGTGTCTCCCCTTACTAAGAAAATGGATGGGATTCATCATCTCTAGAGAGTTTCAATTCATAGTTTTCTTTCTTCTACTTCCTTGTTATTTGTAGTAGTACTTGACATCAATCTGTCTTTCTCACTCTCTTTCAGTTTGTCTCAAGGGAACTCTTGACTACTCTCTTTCAGTTTAAGTATATTAATTTAGATCATCACTTTATCCTGCTTTATATAAAGTTTGTGCACGCGTTTTTCTTATGCTGTTACATGGATGTCATACATTGATAATTGAATGATCTTGATCATCACCATGTTAAGACTTGGCAAACTAGCCTAATTAATCAAAGATCAGTTCTACCATCTCGCGAGGGCTGGTCAGGAAGAAGATATAAGTGTGACGAAATATTTATAAGCTTACTCCATAATCTTTGATAATCAGGAGATTTTCTGCGAATTTAAGAGGAATCCTAAGACCACATCAAGATTATCTCGCCTTCCACATGTCGCATACTACATGTGAAGTCACAATTGGCAGCTTAACTAAGTTGGGGGTAAAATCATCTCCCCCTTTAACGACAATAAATTAAAAAACTCAAGTAAATATAACCGTTGGATCTCTAAACTTTAAAATTCCATAGTTAGATCTCACAAATAGAAATTCCGTACGAACTATTGTTATTAGCCGTTAGATCATTGAGTTTTCATTTTTTATCAGTTAGATCTCACAAATAGAAATTCTGCCTGAACTATTGTATTAGCCGTTAAATCATTGAATTTTCATTTTTTATCAGCCATTAAATTTCAAAGGAGTGGTATAAATCAGGCATTAGATTTTAAAGGAGTGGTCTCTCTTTCCTTTTTGCGCCCCCATGTCGCCACACGGGAGGGACATGGAAAAATTACTTTTATTAGGCAGAAACTTCTCTGGGGTATAACCTTCCCATTGAATCATTCGTTACAATTACATTCAGGAAACTTGGGCAAGATTGTCCCAAATAAAAGTATTACATGTTCCCCGTTGTTGTAGTTGTCTCTCGACCGTAAAATTCGCTAGCCCATCTGCTCCTTGGTTCGCCTCTCTGTATGTATGGGTGAGCCTCGTTTCCTCTATTGAGCTTACGAGATGTTGAATTTCCGCTATCATATTTCGAATGATCCAAGGTGTTTGATTATCGGTCTTCTCGATTAACTTCAGTAATGCCATCGAGTCCGTTTCGAATCATATTTTCCTCCAGCCCTGTGTTGTTGCCATCCTTGCTGCCAGAAGGAATGCCCACGTTTCAGCCACTATTGCTGTTGTTGTTCCAATTGGTGATGCCATTGCCATTACCACTCTGCTTTGTGAGTTTCTGCAAATCCACCCTGCCCCTGCAATATCTGGTCGACCATCCTAGGACTCTCTACTTGCTCCATCTGTGTTTATCTTCAGCCAGTTGTCCGGTGGAGGGTGCCATTTGATCCATACTGTTCTCTTTGTTGCTGGCACCTGACCATTAATGTGTTGCTGCCTTACATTTGGATTCAAAATGTGGTGTTGGTTAATGCGTTTTCGAGCCCATCTGAATTCTTGTGTTAGGAGCAAAGCAATCTGGAACGTTTTCTTTGGTGACTGTATATTGTTCTTGTAGACTCGCGCATTCCTGGCCAACCAAATGTTCCATATGGTGAAGCAATGTAACGTGAAGGTATCTCCCATTTGTGCATAGTTGATGAATTGGAAGTTTTCCGGTTCGTTTGTTGCGTTTGCTGCCATTTGTCCTTGCACGTTTTGGTTCTGCTGTAGCCTGGGGTTATGACGTCCCTGTTGTGAAACTGCAGTGTGAGCAATTATGTTCGGTAGTGGGTGAGGTGGTAGAGCTAGGTTGTTGTATGGGTTGTGACCCTCAGCATCTCCACCCTGTTGTAAATGCTTCGCCAAAAGTGTCCAAGTTTCTTTTGCATGACTGCAGGTAAACAAACAGTGAGTTACTGTTTTCGTACCTGTATTACACATAGGGCAGATGTCGGTGTTGACGATGTTTCTGGCATGTAATGTCCCAAAGGTTGGTAAACTATTGTGACTGACTTTCCACAAGAAAAGTCTCATTTTTGGGGGCAAGTTGCATTCCAAATCCTTTTTGACCTCAGAACAGTTTCCCGGTTCATAGCATCGTGTGCTTGTGCTGTCACATTTCCTGCTAAATGTGTCTGCTCATGTTGTGCCTGTTTAATAAGAGTTGTGTATCCACTTTTAACCGTGTATTGGCCAGTTTTTGAATGTGTCCAAATAATGCAATCCTGGCAAGGAGGTTCCAGAATGTGGATGCTTCTAATCCGGTCGGCAATACTTGCGGGAAAGATGAGGTTTAAGAGGTCTTGTTTCCAAGAGAATAAGAGTGGCTCAATCAATGTACTAACCAGTTGTTCACCTCAGTTTCCTGGAGTTGTTACGTGTCCACAAGTTGGTATCCATTTCTCCCTGATCAGCGTGTTATTTCCATCTCCAATCTATACTGCACAGTGGTCTTTCAGAAGTTCAGCTACCCTGAATAATTTTTTCATGCCGCACTTGTTGTGTCAGGTGGTTTGATTGGGGAGGTCAATAACGATTGCTGATGGAGATATTTGGTACTGTATAATTTATTGCATAAGGAATTTGGTTTATCCTGGATTTGCCAAACTCTCTTTCCCAGCAGTGCCAAGTTGTGTGTTTTGTTGTCTCGAGTCCCCCCTGACTTAATGGTAAGTTAAGTTTGTCACGACCAATAATGTGAAGTTTTTTCGTGTTCTTGTCGTGACCCCAGAAGAAATTTCTTGCAATTTTGTCCATCTTGTTATGTACATGACTTGGTAGCAATTGTGTCATCATGATGTGGTTTGCTGTGGGCATCAGTGACGTGTTGATTAATAGCCACCGTCCTTCTTGATTGACGCATTTGGCAATCCAACCTTTTGCTTCTCTCTCTAACCTTTGAAGCAGCTGACCAAAAATCGGTGATGAGTTTCTACTTTGTTTGAATTGAACTCCTAAATAGGTCGGTGGATTATGAGTTGTTGGAATTTGGAAGGTATCCGCCAGCCAGGATTGGGCATGTTGTGAGGTATGTGGATGGTGAATGAGTGTGGATTTGTGTTTGTTGATGACCTGACCAGCCGAAGTGGAGTAGGAGTGAAGAATTTGTTATAGATTGTTGATGTTGTTTTGAAAGTGGTAAATAAAGTTCGTTGCTCGGACTTGTGAAGATTGGATTTCAGGCTTAATAATAATAAAAAATATATACAAAAGATGTCACAAGATCACGAAGTACTGGAACTCAGGATTCCACCAAACTCATAACATAAGGTTCAAATATTAATTCTTTTAACAATTATAGCTCAATAAATAAAGACATGGACTCTTACTTTTGCCGAGCAGATTCTCAAAATATTAGTTGTAAGTCCTAAGCATGGGACATCAAAACATCTAAGCAATCACGACCCATCAAATGAGATGACAACTAATTAATCAAAATCATAATTCTATTTTAATTAGTGCAAAAGTCATATAAGAATTAAATATAATTACCCACGTATGATATTAGGCTTCCTCCTTCATCCCAGTATTTGGGTTTAGCTCCTCATGGTGAAAACACGCTCAAAATATTTTTCCATTGCTCAAAAGGTGAAGAGATTCAAAAGGAATAAAACAGTATCAATCGCAACGTTTATATGCGTTGCAGAATGACTGTTACAAGGTGAACAGAAAGAATGAGACTGCTGTAAAATAGGACTGTCTTCTCTGTCGTAGTTTTCGCGACTGTCTTCGTCGGTAAAATGTTCTTCGTCCCCTTCTTCTTCAGCAGCAGCAGAGAACTTCTCTGCAATTATTGTTCTTCGTTCCTGAGCCCTCTGTTGGCCCCCCAAACTCTCGATTACTCCTCTGAGACTCGAAAACACCTTTTTATATACCCACAATCCCATTAAACCTCTCCAAAATCTTCGATATTTTTCTTGCTCTTCAAGGCCAAGTCACGGGATTATTTCCTGTTTTATCTCTTATACACGTCTATGGTCACTGTGAGTTGTTCAAAATTGTCCCAAGATACAAAGGAATCGAATCAGAGAAGAGATATCCTCCCTTTCTTTCACCGGAATTTCCATATTAAGCTTCCAAACCATCCCGAGATAACTCTTACACCTCTGTTTTACGTGAATCTTCTATTTCTTCTTTTTTTAACGATTTCAAAGAACTTACCAACCCTGTTTTGTAGACACAGAATCTTTTCAAACAATTCCCGTGAAAATCTCTGCCAAATCTCTTCATAATTCACGCCTGAAAGTCTCGTGATATCCGACTCCCTGTTTTGTCTTAAATCAATAGTCGGGCCCTGTTTAATCCATTCAAACACCCATACTAACTCTGACCGGCCAAAACAAGTCCATCCCAACAAAAACTGGCGATTGAATCTCCTTCAAACTCGCATATAACTCAAACCTAAATTCCGCCAGTGACTGCTCTTGTTTTCCCGCCAATTTGCAGTTTCAAAAGATGAAGATGGGATGCCCCTAACCAACTTCCGGGTGCCTTTAACACTTGGGGTGTCCTGGGGTATAAATAGCAAGTGGATGTCCCTTAGTAATTGAGGTGCCCCTTATCCAAATGAGGGGTGCCTTCAGTGATTTTCTCCCACGAGCGCAAATACCACTTTTCGAGCTAATTTTTCTCCACATGTTTATTTCTCCCAAAATATCTACAAATAGATAAAATACCAAAATAAGTATAAAAATGGGTACCAACAATATAAAAAATCGAGATAAAAAAAGACACATAAATGCGTCTATCAATTGTCACACATATTTTGATATGTTGAGCATGTGATGAGTAAGTCATCAACATACATAAGGTGTAGAATTGGTGTCGAGTTATTCGATATGCGTAAACCTTTTAGTTTTCCTTGTTGCTCCAGTCTTCCCAGATTGGTGGACAATATTTCTGCACACATAATGAACACATATGGCGAGAGTGGGTCACCCTGCCTGAGTCCCCTCATGGGTTGAATGTTACCCTGTGGTGTGCCGTTAACATTGATAGAGTATGTAACAGAAGTGATGCAGATCATGACATAATCAATGAATTTTTGAGGGAACCCAAAGGTGTGTAAGGTTTGCCTAATGAAACCCAATCTATGCTGTCATATGCTTTTTGGATGTCTAATTTGTGTACAATTTTTGGTTTTTGGGTTGGTGGTGAGGTTCTGATATGGTGAAAGATTTCAGTGGCAATGGCTATATTGTCATGGATGGCCCGATTCGGAACAAAGGCACTTTGGTATGGGCTTATAATGAACTGAATTGGCCTCATTCTATCAACTAAAAATTTTGATATGATTTTGTAAACCACGTTGCAGAGACCAATTGGTCGAAAATCACCTGAAAATCACCTGGTCTAGACGGGTGTTCGGATTTAGGCAGTAAAGTTATTTTGGTACGGTTGTAGTGACTATCTAACTCCACAACCTGAAAGAAATTGTGAACTAGTTCCACGATCTGTGTGTTTGTTGTGTCCCAATAAACTTTAAAGAACTTACTTGTATATCCATCCGGACCCGGGGCCTTGTCTAATCCAATGCTGAGGAGAGCTCTATATATTTCTTCCGTTGTTGGTAGTTCAGTCAGAGATCGGCACTGGTTGGCAGAAAGTCTGGGTTATATGTCCCTGAAAAGTTTCATATCAATTGTTGTTGGTGTTGTAACATATTGCTGATGAAATTGCTTTATCAGCATATCTGCAATCTGTCGTTGATTGTGGATCCACCTATTATTTTCGTCCATTAGTTGATGAATGTGGTTTATCCTTCTGTTGATTGTTGCCTTTGTATGAAAAAAAGTGGTGTTCATATCGCCGTTGTTCAGCCAATCAACTCGTGAACGTTGCTTCCAGTATGTATCATGATAGTGTTGAAGCATGAGGTGTGAGTTTCTAGATTCTTGTTCATGTTGTAACCAGAAGAGAAGTTTTATTCCTGTTGTTGAAGCGCATTTCAATTGTTCCAACTGAATCTGAAATTTAGCTTCCTTCAGTAGGGTTGGGAGATGGCTAAAAGTCTGATTATGCCAGAGTTGAAGTGTCGTAGCTGAATTTTCCATCTTCTGTCTGAGAGAGTGTGCCGGTTCAGTCTCATTTGCCTGTTGCCATGCAGTTATTACTACATCTTTCATTTGTGGATGAAGGAACCATAAATGTTCAATGCGGAATAGCTTTGTTGAGCATCTTAGCATAGCTTTTTCCTGCAATAATAGTGGTGCATGGTCTGAACCCAGTCTTGGCAAGTGTCGAACCAGTGCTCTAGGATGTAAGTCCACCCATTGTTGGGATGCTAAACCTCTATCCAGCCTTTCCATTATGAACTTTGCATCATTTCTCATATTGGACCAAGTGTAAGGGTCACCTTGAAAAGCCAAGTCTATTAATCCATTTTGGTTGATGAAGTTGTTGAAATGCTTTATTTGTTTGTTTGTTACAGGCCTTCCTCCTTTTTTCTCATCTTGGCTGATGACTTCATTGAAGTCTCCCATCAGCAGCCATGGTATTTTTGGGGTAGGGATGATGTTGTTAAATTTTTGCCACAAGTCCCACACCGTGCAGCTGGTTGGGGAGGGCCATATACACCGGTAAAGAACCACTGTTGTTGAGTTTGTTGTTGTTGTTGTTGAGTTGCATAGACGTAAGCATGGATTACACTTTTATTAGAAACTAAAACAGAAACATCGAGGTGGGATGTCCACATCAAGCAGAGGCCACCTCGATGTCCAATACAAGGGACTATAAAACAATGATGAAAACCTAGACTATTTTTCAGAAATTCCAAATGCGATACAGAAGCTAAAGTTTCCGACAGCAAAAGAAAATCTAATTTGAACCTGCGTGTAACCTCACGCAGCTTTGACACTGTCAAAGGGTTGTGCACCCCTTGACAGTTCCAGGATAGGCAGTTCATGGTGCCTGCGAGTGTTGGTTCGGCTCAACATTTCGCTCATCGTGTGTTCTAGGTGCAGTAGCAATCTCATTAGGGATGGAAAGCTGCCACGCCGGTTTTGTGTTCCTATCTTTGTTGTTCAGATTTTTGTTGCAGACAGAAGATGATGCATAAGATGTCGTTGGCCTAACTGGAGTTGTTGGTGAGGAGTTCCTCTTGTTGTCTATTCCTTGGTATCTGTTGCTCCTTTGCCTCATAATTCTTGGTGCAGGTATCTCCATCTCTGGTTCATTCATTTTGATGGTGTGATGTTCGAGATCAGCAATGGATACATACTTCCTCGCCTTTGGTGCTGGTGGCCTAGCTGCAAAATCTGGTGTATTTGGCAGCATGAGATGTTCAGGGAGCTTGGTGCGTGTCTTGTAAGTTCTCCTTTTGTATGTATGTAATGGTCGTAGAGGGTGGTGTCGTTCTTCAGGTTTAGCATTGTGCGTCACAATAACCTCTGGCGTACCATTTACATTGTGAACTAGGAGGTTCACCTTGGCATCTCGTCTCTGCAGGAAAGTAGTTAGAACTTGAGTATAATCTGGAGTGAAAAAAGCTAACATTCTGGCCATCCCTGGTTTTGGTTTTGGACTTGGATTTGGGTTGAGAGTTTGAGTTGGTGTAGTGGGTTCAGTTGAGTTGTTTTGACCCTCGTTTGGTTGATCCCGAGCCTCAGAATGTTGTGTTGTTCCTTTTCCTTTCATGTCCTGTTGTTGCTGAATTGGCCGGTTGCTGACGTGTTCTGCTATGTACGTGGCGAAGCCGACTGGACGATTAGCTGGATGTGCAGACATGTTCATCCGTGGCCCTGCTGTGGATATTTTTATCCCAACATTCCTGACACCGGCAGTTTCAGAGATAGTTGGATTTGCAGTACATGCATGGGCACATTCTTTTGTGTTCTGCAAGGACGGTTGAATACGTTGCGCAGGCTTGCCTGGTGCAGTATCTTTGTCTGGCTGAGTTCGTTGTTTCATCGAGTTCCATGTTAACCCATGGCGAGTCATCTCGTCGGATAGCTTTGTTGGAATCGATTTGCCTTTAATTGGATCGGGAACCCTAACCGTCTCAAGGTTGTTCTGCAGTTGCTTCCCTGATACTGGTTGTACCGGAGCATGGGGTTGTTCCGGTGGTTGAGGTTCTGGTTGTCCGTCGGATTGGGAACCTATCTTCTCAGTCTAAAACTCTTCATGGATGTTAGTTTTAGAAGATTCACCTGCATGAAAGTTTGGTAGTCTCTATGACTGTATAGCCATGAGTTTTTGGGTTTTCGTGAATGGAGCCTTCATTCTGGAGTTCAGTCTGCCGTAAGGGTAGTCTGGAAATGGAATGCTACTGAGGGCTTGTTCCATATTAATGAAGTTGGTGCAATCCTTGAAGACGTGCCCTGGAAATCCACATAGAACACACAACACATGAATATTTTCGTAAGCAAATTGAACCCAAACACCAGTGCCAATTGGTAACATCCAGGTAGGAACGGCTTGGATAGATCTATCATCACAAACACTCTTTGTGGTGTGCTTGATAAATCTACTTGTAAAGATGTGCATGTAAATGATTTTTCAATCAGTTCAAAGATTGTTTTTTCATCAGCCAGAAAGTATGGTAGATTCAGTAACTGGATCCAAAAAGGAGCAAAAAAAAAAAACATTTGTTAGGGTGTTTCTGGAAGGGAATCCAATCTTCAACAAGCACAACTTGGGGTCCTGCGATCCAAGGTTGGTTTTCCAAAATACGTTCTTTGTCCTCTTTGTATTTCATTGAAACCTGAAAAACTTGGTGAGTTGAGTTGGTTTCCATGTGATGAATTTGCATGGGGTACCATTTTTTTGCCAGGGCTTGCTTGAGGTTGTAAAAATCCGTGTTTCCTCCTAAGACCCTCATTGCCAGGCAGTGTTCATTATGGGTATTCATCAGGGTTTGCATCCTCTCAGTGATTTGGAAAAGCGGTGTTTCGAAGTCTTTTTTGCTTTTGGTTGTAGGCAGTGATTGATCTGTTGTGTGATAAAGTTTTGATGTTACCGAATAATTCTTTCCTTTTGATAGGTGTTGCTTTTTATCCTGCTTTTGAAAAGGGTTTGTATTGATGAAAAGCTTTTTTTGGATGGGTACCTCATAACTCGAAGAGGATTTAGCATAATAGGAGGATTGTGAAGGTTCTGAGAGTGGAGAAAAAGCGAGGTACAACAACCACACCCAATATTTTGTTTGGAAATCTGAATAGACAAACTCCAATATACTTTCAACAGAATCAACTAGACAGTCAGACTCAATCTAGAGAAAAGTATATCAAAGAGTTTTATATCTTTATCTCTCAATTCAATCTGCAATCAGCAAATAGGAATTTGCGAGCCCGATTGAATATAAGAGAAGTAACTTGAACGGTACCAAAGACCAATGTTCAAGGATCAATCAACTTCAATCAACAACCAAAGGTTGGATTTCCCAACTGATCGATTCAACGCACAACCTGTGATATTTCAATTATATAACAAAATATAATGCGGAAAAGAAATAACACAGACACCAGAATTTTGTTAACGAGGAAAACCGCAAATACAGAAAAACCCCGGGACCTAGTACAGCTTTGAACACGACAAAGTATTAAGCCGCTACAGACACTAGCCTACTACCAATGAACTTCGGACTTGAATGTAGTTGAGCCCTAATCAATCTCACACTGATAAAGGTAAAGTTGCACTCCTTACGTCTCTGAACCCCAGCAGGATTCTACGCACTTGATTCCCTTAGCTGATCTCACCCACAACCAAGAGTTACTACGACCCAAAGTCGAAGACTTGATAAACAAATCTGTCTCCAACAAAAATACCTACGAGTTTTGTTCTGTCTTTTGATAAATCAAGTTGCACAAGAACCAATTGATAAACCGGACTTATATTCCCGAAGAATAGCCTAGTATTATCAATCACCTCACAATAATCTTAATCGTATGGTAGCGAAACAAGATATTGTGGAATCACAAACGATGAGATGAAGATGTTTGTGACTACTTTTAATCTTACCTATCAGAGATAAATTTCAAGCAAATCTTAGCAAAGATAATACTCAAACACTATAGAAGAAGTAAGATCAGAACACGCAACTAAATAGAAAATAGTTGGGTCTGGCTTCACAATCCCAATGAAGTCTTTAAGTCGTTAACCTACAGGGTTTCGTGAAAAACCTAAGGTTAAAGGAGAATCGACTCTAGCTTATACAACTAGTATCACACAGGAGGTTTGGGGATTAGGTTTCCCAGTTGCTAGAGTTCTCCTTTATATAGTTTTCAAATCAGGGTTTGCAATCTAAGTTACCTTGGTAACAAAGCATTCAATATTCACCGTTAAATGAAAACCTGATTAGACTCAAGCTAATATCTTTCAACCGTTAGATCGAACTTAGCTTGTTATACACAAATGAAATGTACCTTCATTTAGGTTTGAGTAACCGTACCTAAACGTGTACACAAGGTTGGCTCAACAGTAGTTAACCAAAGTTAGCTATATGAACACTTTCATATCAACCTTATTCATCTTAACCACAACTAGTTCAAATGAAACTAGTTAAAGAGTTGTTAGATTGTTATATTCTCATAGAAGTATACAAGAACACAATTGAAGCAAAATCGGTTTGATTCACTCGAATCAATTCATGAACATTATAGCCACGGTTTGCAAAGAATGCATTCCTTAATATATAAATGTATTAGTTCATGAACAAACCGATTTTAGAACTTTAGTTACTCAAGTATGCAAACGGGTACGCATACTTAAGTAGCCAGTCTGAGTTTGGGTTTGCCAGTATGCGAACGGGTACGCATACCTTAGTACACTTCCAAAACACAGCAGAAATTCCTGGACCTATACCTTACGCAAGTTTGCGTACCGGTATGTGTACTTGGTACACGGAATTTCACAGCTACAAGTACGCATACGGGTATGCATACTATAGTTCCGGACATACATGCAAGAATGCATACTATGTTCATAATCCAATAGTTCTAAACTCTATTTCAATCATTGAAACTTTCTTAGAGGATGACAATATCCGTTTTCACACACTATTAGCATCAAAGCAATTTTCAAGTTATTGAAATAATCATAATGAAACATTCCAAGTCTATACCAAATGATTGTATCACACAAACCATGTAAGATGTTACTCGGCGATTTTCACATGATCATCATTTGATTTTCGTCAAGAATATAAGATGAACTTGGTTGAAGCGAAATCTTACCAACACATATTTCGAGAAATATGTAAGCGAGTAAATCTCAGTTCGAAATCTCAAATGTGTATAATCAAAAACTATCGTAATACAACTTTTATCTCAATATAGGAGATAGAGTAGAAATAGACTTTCCAAGTGATAGATGAGTTTCAGTCTCCACATATCTTTTGTTGATGCAGTTCCACAAGCTCGCCTAAGTAGTTCTTCGTCTTCAATTGATGAACGCCGTGAAGTCTAATGCTCAAATACACAATCTATCCTAGTCCGAGACATCACTATAAGTAGACTAGAATCAAGACTTATAGTTTTGATCACTAACATTGACGAACAAGATTGAGATAGCAACGCTTGCGAGTTCGACCGAGCAGTGCTCTAACAGGAGGTATAAACTTTTCTTCACTTTTTTGTTTAATAGTAGATGAAGCTTCTGAATACGAAGCGGTTGGTCCTGCGCTCGTCTTTTGAAGTAACTTTTCAGATAGCTTTTCAGAACTGATAGATTGTTAAACTGGATGTGTTTTTTTTTAGCATAGGTTGAAAGTGGTGGATTGGTTGTATCGGGTGGTGCAAGAGACCCCATTGGTGAGGTTGGGAGGTTGTCGCAGGCTGAGTGGAAGAATAAAATAGAATTTCAGGAATTTCAGACTCCATTGAGTCTTGGTTTGTTAGAATAAACCCCAAATCGTGCTTTCCAATAAAGAACGTAGTGAATCAAGGAGGAAAAGCGAGAATTTATGGATGTTTGTTCTTCATTCCAGCGAACATCAGTGTTGTTGATTTGCAAATTCTTTTAGGTCTTGACTCAAGTCAATACCTTATGGCCCCAACGACAATAACATCTTTAATTTTCTTTGTAAGTTTTAAAGGAGTGGTTAGTGGTATATAAAGAATATTTATAAGGACTAAAATGTAAATTGACTAAAAACGGGTATTTACTTCTTTCTTTTTTTTGATAAAGAGAATGTATTGAATTAAGAAGGAGGGCTGTTTAAATCCCTTGCCATTAGGCTACATAGATGTTCATCAAAGTTATTAATGTGAATAACATACGTAGTTGTTTGCCTGTTTCTCTCACAAATTTTGCAATATTGTCTGCAACTTGATTATCATCTCTACTGACAAAAGTAAAAGAACAAGAATTAAAACATAAACTTAAGCGTTTGATTGCTTTGAGAATATTCCTATTTTCCAATTGAATGAGAAGATTTCTCTCCTTTATTGATTGAATGACCAGCATTGCATCAGCTTCAATAATAATGTTGGTGAATTGCAAATCCTTAGCCCACTGTAATGCTTCAAGGATAGACATGCATTCTGCAGATTCATGACTTAGAACTCCATCTGAGTAGCTTCCTTTGATCCCTGAGCATGCACCTGTATGATCACGGATAACAATACTCGTACCAGCTTGGTTAGTTGATAGACGCATTTATGTGTCTATTTTCATCTCTATTGTGTATTTGTTAGTACCCATTTTTGTACTTATTATGGTGTTTTATCTCTTTGTAGGTGTTTTTGGAGAAATAGGCTTTTGCGGCAAAATTGGCTTGAAAAGTTGTTAAAGATACCTGGAAGGACATTTGCTATTCGGACTCTCACTTTGGATAAGGGGTAACCCATTTCCAAGCAGCTACTAAACACAGACCGGGACTGGATAGGGGGACTTCACTTCTTCACGGTTTGAAGAACAGAAATTGGCGGGAAAAATGTTGCAGCCATTAACGATTTTTAGGGTTCGATTTTTGAGCGATACTGGGAAGATTCAATCGTCACATTTGGTTGGGTTAGACTTGAATTGATCAAACAGGCTCGGTATGGGTGATTGAATGGACTGTTTTGGGCTAGATGACAGGGTTTTGATAAAACAGGGAAGGAAAAAAAAACTATTTATGGAAACAGGCAAGTTTTCAAGTTACACATGGAAGTTTCGTGGGATTTGGGAGAAAATATCTTCCCTGTGATTTGGCAGTATCATATACAGAGATATCTTGGGAAAAAATCAGAGAAAACGTGTAAAACAGAGATAAGAAAAGAGATTTCTTATGGCTTGAAGAGGAAAGTTCGAAACTTCCTGCCAAAGAAAAAAAGAAGATTTCTACGAGATTAAAGGGGCATGTTGTGTATATAAAGGCTTGTACGAGTCCCATGAAAAAGATGAAGACTTTAGGGGAAGTTTAGAACACCACAGAGCCAAAAAAATCAACTTGCAGGAAACCGAGTTCTGCTGCTGCTGCTGCCGGAGAAGAAGAAGAAGAACATACGACCCTCACTGAACCGTCGCAGACGAATATCGTAGTTCAACATCAGTAGCTGAGTATCGTTTATAAGCAATTTCCTGCAGTCACGGAAGACCTTTACCGACGATTCTGTCTTCTGTTTTAGACCTTCAGCGACTACAATGTATTCTTTTACTCTTTTAATCAACTTTTGAGCTATAAATATGTACTTTAAGCAAGTGATTAATATGAGGAGCTAAACCCCTTAGCCGAGGCGACGGAGGAATCCATTGTTCCATGAAAAGTGGTATAATTCTATTTTAATTATTTTTGCAATTTCTTATATGATTATTTGCTTTGATTGAGAATTGATTGAATGATTTTTCTTAAACAATTGTGATTTCTCTTGATAGATTATGCTTAGACTTAAGTTTTTGATATTCTATGCTTTCGAAATACACTTGTTATTCCAAAAATCTACTTTTGTAAAATATTAGAATCACTTTAAACGTAAAGAGTTGCATGAATATTGATTAGATTATATCACTTAATTGGTTAATGGTGGAATCCAGAGTCTCGGTGTTTTCTTTATATTTTTGATACAACTTTATTTAATTGTTGAGTTTAATTTGAGTCTAAAAAATCCTTCACAAGTCTTAGAGTTCGAATCCTTTTACCACTACAACTACAAAACACACCAATTTTTGGCGCCGCCGACGCGGACTTGTTTTTAGGGTTTCAGATTATTTTTTTATTTTATTTTTGTTCTTCTTTACACGTTTGGTATTTTTTGATTCTTTTCAGATTTGGAGCGGAGCTAAAAGGAAAGGAAAAAGTGTTATAAGAGGAAAGCATAGCCAAAGAAGGAAAGAAAAGAGGAATCCAAAGGAGTGAAGAAGAAGATTTTTTTTATAGTTATTTTATTTAATTTTTTTAGATTTTATTATTTTTTATTTTTAGAAATTGTAAGTAGGGTTTTATTTTTATTTTTTGTAATTTTTTATTTTTGGACTTTTTTTTTTATTTTTGGGAATTTGGACATTATTTTATTTTTATTTTTATATACCCTACGGAAGGGTATCCTTAAATATAAAACTGTTTGCAGAGAAGGAGGACAATTACTATATTGTCTCTGCACCTTGGGTTCGTACACTGACACAGGAGTCAGTGGCCCGAGTTGACTACAACCGATTCATCCCCCGTCTGGAACGGGAGGTAAGGTTCTGAACACTCGCGAATCCCCTGTCAGCGAGTTACTGTATTCCTTAAGGTGCATATCTGTTGAGGTTCTGAATACGGACATTTATTTTTCTAGTAAAGGGCAAGGCCTGGCCATACAAGATAAGGGTTCGGATTTCATCACCGTTCTCTTCTTGCCCGCCTTAGGAACACATAACCTACGCGAACCCAAGCTTAAAATATTGACTAGAACGAGACCGATAGGGTAACGAGCTTGTAGGAAAGTAGTTCAAAAGGATCGTATTGGGTATCTTGTTAACCTAACTCAAAGTTCAGGAAGATTACTGTAAGTCGATTAGAGCCGCCTTGTAACCCAGGGAAGCGTTGCCAAAGAGGTGGGGGTATCAAAGCTCCTCTGAGCTTCTCATACTTCTCTTCGACTTACTTTATTCGGATCGTCCTACGAGGTTTGCTAAAATTGTACCCAGTTGCCTCTTGGAAGAGTAGAAGTTGGTCTAGAAACAATCTAAGTGGAGCCATCATGCTTTTTGTTTGCTAGAAATCAATAGGTTTGATTTGGTTGAGTCATCTTTGATTTGTGATTGCTCACCCTTCCAATTTGGAAACTCTTGTATGCTTGAACGTAAAAGAGACGCCCTAGGTAGATTTGTTAAAGAAAAACCTAGCAGTTCTAAGCGTCTCGATTACCTTAATCTAGAAAGTCCGATTTTCGGAGAGTCCTGTTTTGAACATTCTCCTGAAGAGAGAATCCCTAATACTCCGATAGTACCGGAAATGGCTACTTTGAAAGCTTTGTTAAATCCGACTAGGACCACTCGTCCCTCGTGTATTAAGCTAGCTGACACAGAAGCCAATTATGAGCTTAAACCTGGGACCATACAGATGCTCCCAATCTTTTTAGGGAAATAAAATGAAAACCCTTATTTCCATGTTAGGGATTTTGATGAAATTTGCAGTACCCTAAGAATTAGAGGCTTAGATGATGATGCTTTGAAACTTAGGTTATTTCCCTTTTCCCTGAAAGATAAAGCCAAATCGTGGCTGTATAGTTTGACTCCTGAGTCAATCGAAACATATGAACAACTTACATCTTCCTTTTTCAATAAGTTTTTCCCTAGGCATAAAACATCGTCGATTAGGACGCAAATCTGCACATTCTCACAACAAGAGGGAGAATCTTTGTATAGGTATTTGGAAAGGTTCAATGATTTGTTAACACAATGTCCTCACCATGGTTTAGAAAAGGTTAGGCTAGTTCAGAGCCTTTATGAGGGTTTAGATTATTCCACAATATCCACGGTTGAAGCTTTGTGTACAGGTGGGTTTGAGAACCAAACTGTTGATGCGGCAATGGCATTTTTGAATGAAGCCGCCGAAAAGACCCAACAATGGGAAAATAGTAGGGAACCCCGGAAAACAATTCTTCTAAACAGAGGAAACGTTAATAGGGTAGAAGGAGGCTATGAATCAGATGCCAAGATTGCAGCGATAGCTAAAAGGTTAGAAGCTTTAGAAATGGGTCACACTAGTGGTAGATTGGAGCCTTTTTGGGAAGGCCATAATAATGAAGAGCAAGCCAATGCTCTTTATAATAACACTAGACTTGATAATCGTCAGAAATTTGACCCATATTCAGAAACCTATAATCCTGGGTGGAGAAACCATCCGAACCTTTCATGGTCTAAGGACCAGGGTCAAGGTCAGTTTAGTAATTCGAATGCTCCTCCAGGTTTTGGCTATACTAAGAATCCTTCAGGATCATCTCAGTTTCAGAATCAGTCTGATAAGAAAATTTTGAGTCTAGAGGAATCTCTCGCTTTGTTAACCCAACAAACTGCAATGTTTCATCAATCGATGATACATGGTTTAGATGAAAATAAAAAGATGGTCCAAGATAATTCTCAGGCTATTTCCGAGTTAAAAACCCAGGTTAGTTTGATAAATGAGTCTTTAAGAGAAAAAGGAAGGTTTCCTAGTCAAACACAACCCAACCCTAGAGGAGTTCATGAAGTAGGTACAAAACCATCAAATCAATTGAATGCTATTAGAACCCTTAGGAGTGGTAGAGTTGTAGATAATAAGGTAAACATGCCCGAAAGTGAGCAAACTGTAGTTCACCCCTCAGGACCATCCATAGCTGAGGAGACTGATAAAATCTCTGATGATGTCAATGCGGTTCCTGAGAAGCCCTATTTTACTCTTAGAGCCCCATTTCCACAGCTACTGGTACCAACAAAGAATGAATCCAACTTTAATGATATTATGGAGGTTTTTAAGAAAGTTACCATAAACCTTCCGTTACTAGAAGCAATTAGGCAACTTCCGGCTTATGCCAAGTTCCTCAAGGATATGTGTACGCGAAAGCGAAAGCTTAGTGTCCCTAAAAAAGCCTTTTTAGCCAGTGATAGACGCATTTATGTGTCTATTTTCATCTCTATTGTGTATATTGTTAGTACCCATTTTTGTACTTATTTTGGTATTTTATCTCTTTGTAGGTGTTTTTGGAGAAATAAGCTTTTGCGGCGAAATTGGCTCGAAAAGTTATTAAAGGCACCTGGGAGGACATTTGCTATTCGGACTCTCACTTTGGATAAGGGGTAACCCATTTCCAAGCAGCTACTAAACACAGACCAGGACTGGATAGGGGGATTCCATTTCTTCACGTTTTAAAAACAAAAATTGGCGGGAAAACATAAACATTTCTGGCAGTTTTGGTGGTAGTGATTTGGAGGAGTTTGAGGTCGATTAAACCTCTGATTTTCATAGGATAGACTCCTTATGGGTCTAGGAATCTAACATGGGTGTTGAAATCGATTAAACTGGGCTCAATCGACGGATTTTTATCTCAACAGAAAAATATGGAAAGTCACGTGTGTGACCGATTTTAGGAAATTTTAGAGAGATTAAAGTATTATAAACCTTCCCAAAGATTGGTATCTATCTAAGGAAGAGTTTAGAATCAAAAGGAAAGCTCAGAAACGCGTAGAAATTCTAAAAGAAGAAATTGCCGCAACTTTGCCGTGAAGAGAAAAGAAGAGATTTTTGAAGATTTTGGAGAGATTTAATCGGTCTTTTTGATATAAATACATTGGTGGGGTCATATAGAAGGGGTGTCGAAAGTTAGGGGAAGTTGAGAACACCACAAAGCCGAAAAATCAAAGTTGCAGGAAACCCGATGCTGCTGCTGAAGAACACGAAGAACTTCGACCCACACCGGACCGTCGCAGAAGCAGTCTTATATTCAACAGCAGAACCGATTTATCATTTATTAACAGCACTTCAATTGTATCGGTGATTTCTGTAACCCCAGAAAAGCGTTGCAGATTCGCTGTAATATTATTTTACTTCAATAAAAACACCTTTTGAGCCATGTTTCTATCTTTTGAGCATGTTTTTACCATGAGGAACTAAACCCCAACACTGGGATGACGGAGGAAGCCTTATTTCACGCATGTGGTAATTCTAAAAATTCTTTTATGACTATTTGCATTGATTTTTAATTGATTTATGATTTTTATTGAATGGGTGTGATATTGTTTGATGATGTATGCTTGGTCAATGTATTTTTGATACATCATGCTTTTGATTTACAGTCATTGCTTTTCAAAAATCAACTTTTGGCAAAGAATAAGAGTCCATATTTTTAATATTTGAGCTATAATTGATTGGAATTATTATTTGAATCACATGAATGGAATTTGGTGGAATCCTGAGTCTCAGTGCTTTTTATAATCTTGACCAAAACATTATTTTGATTTTTCTAGTTTTCTTAATTAAGTCTAAAAATTATTCTTCACAAATCTGAGTTGAACGAACTCTACTTATCACTTTTTACAACAACATAAAATCACATCAGCCAGTCATATAAGTTCGATCATTCAGAATACCTCAAGTCCTAAGTATAAAGACACAGGTGCCCCTACCATTGCTTGCACGATAGGAAAACACAGGGTAGAAAAAGCTTTACTTGACTTAGGAGCTAGTGTGAACTTACTTCCGTACCAAGTGTACTTACAACTGGGACTTGGTGAATTGAAACCTACCAAGATAACACTGCAGTTAGCTGATAGGTCTGTTAAAATTCCTGTTGGTGGGATAGAAGATGTTCTTATTGAGGTCGACAAGTTTATTTATCCTGTGGATTTTGTAGTCCTAGATACACAACCTGTCCCTGACCCAGAGAATCAAATACCGTTAATTTTAGGTCGCCCATTTTTAGCCACGTCTAATGTTGTTATCAACTGTAGGACCGGACTTATGAACATATCCTTTGGTAATATGACCACTGAACTAAATATCTTTAATGTTACTAGACAACCTTCTGATGATTTAGAAGAAGTGAATATGATTAGTACTTTGGTTCAGGATAATTGGGACGACACTTTGTTTGGTGATTCTTTAGATGAATTTGATGAGACAATTATCTTAGGTAAGATAGATGACCAAGCTTTAGAACTAGAAAAAGCTCTCGAATATTTTAAGGACTCTACAGACCCAGAAATTCAGTCACTAGTGTTAGGTCTTTCTGTGAGTAATGATGACCCTAAGTTTGGGGGTAGAGAACTGGAAGAAGCTCTTGAGTATTTTAAAGACTCTGAGGATCCGGAAATTCAAGCAATAATTAGAGGTTTGTCTGAGAATACTGACTACCCTAATTTTTGAGGTAGTGATGGTCAAGTATCCTTATTAAAAATCCCAAACTTGGGACTCGAGTCAAGTGTGCCTGAGGTATTACTTGAGTCTGTCCCGACTCCACAACCCGATCCTCCTGATACTGTCCAGGAATTGGGAACTCATAGTTCGGAAAAATATGTTTGTCAAGACAATCACATGAAGCCTAAGAGGGCGTCACAGATAAACCCAGTTGTCTTGCAAGAAAGTTTAGATCAGGTTGTGCTCCATCTGTTAATTTTTCTAATCCTGTGCAGTTGTCTCATATTAGTGGCAGTGCTATTTGGTTCTGATGACCCACAGTTATTTCGACTACTGATATATGATTTGAAAGGTAATTAGCCATTTTATGGTACTTGATGTCTGGCTGAAGACTTTAAACTTAGCACTTCTTGGGAGGTAACCCATTCTCATGCAACACGGTAATATCTTTCCTTAAATCTTTTTCTTCAAATGGTAACAGTTTCTCCTTGTTCATGCTTTTAATTTTATCTATAGAACATTGAGGACAATGTTAGATTTAAGTTTTGGGGTATGGGAGAAACTTTTTAGTTGCATTATAAACTCCAGAGCCTAGAAATTTATGCCTATTAAGGATGGCACTAACCAATCTAAGTGGATGGAAGCATTTTGGTTTAAGAGTTGAGGAACCAATCTGATTAGATGGAAACATCTATAAGAGTCTATTCATAAAAGCACGGAGCTCAGGTGTTAGAAATAACATGATAGTTTCACCGTAACTCGGAATCATCTTATTACTTCTGTTTTTATTTTTGCAAATTTTTATGTTGATGTCTGCTGGGGTGAAATAAAGTGATTGAGTTACTTAAAAAAAAAAAAAAAAAAAAAAAAACCAGACCAATCGGAATAAATAACACTTGGATAGCAATATGTGTGTGTTCTCCCTGTCTTCGTCGCCTAAACAAGCGTGGAATGCAGGATCCACGGGAATTACCATGTAATCTGCTTACAAGAAGCATGCGCTTGGATCCAAAAGATCTAATCATATCGTTAAAAAATAAAAATAAATAAAGGTTTATTATAAAGTCGACCACTGGTTCCCTTGTATATGCCAGCTGTGTTGATGTAGATTTAGGATTGTCGACCACTGGTTCCCTTGTATATGCCAGTTGTGTTGATATTAGTCCAGACCAGTATCTCAATCCACTAGGTCATAGTTTCATCTTGGCATTGAAGTCCATTCGCAACCATCTATTCCTATATCCATCTTATTAATCTATTCATGTGATTTGTTTGATTCCGGATATTGATGTCCATAGTGCGAATATCTGAGTAGAGCTCTGTCACTTATATATGAATTTTAGTATACTTGAGTGCAAACTCATATACAGCAATTGGAATTTCGCATCAGGGTACTTCCTCCCGTAATCAATAAGTATGCCAACCAAGGAGGTTCTTTAGTGCATTCCAAGGGTCTGCGTAGATAGCAAGGGTCTGGAGTAAAGGTTTTGTGGGTACACCTCTGGTAAACCCTCCCGAGACTATAACTCGGCCACTAGGGCCACCTAGGGGTTTAAAGGGTTGTTGCACATGCTAAGTGCAATCGACGATGCCTACGACAGTGAGTTAGGATTTTATTTTTTGTAGTTTTGATTTGCTCGGGACTAGCAAATAATAAGTTTGAGGGAATTTGATAGACGCATTTATGTGTCTATTTTCATCTCTTTTGTGTATACTGTTAGTACCCATTTCTGTACTAATTTTGGTATTTTATCCATTTGTAGGTGTTTTTGGAGGAATGGGCTTTTGCGGCGAAATCGGCTCGAAAAGTTGTTAAAGATAGATGGAAGGACATTTTCTATTCGGACTCTCACTTTGGAATAGGGGTAACCCATTTCCAAGCATCTACTAAACAAAGACCGGGACTGGATAGGGGGACTCCACTTCTTCACGGTTTGAAGAACAGAAATTGGCGGGAAAAATGTTGCAGCCATTAACGATTTTTAGGGTTCGATTTTTGAGCGATACTAGGAAGATTCAATCGTCACATTTGGTTGGGTTAGACTTGAATTGATCAAACAGGCTCGGTATGGGTGATTGAATGGACTGTTTTGGGCTAGATGATCGGGTTTTGATAAAACAGGGAAGGAAAAAAAACTATTTATGGAAACATGCAAGTTTTCAAGTTACACATGGAAGTTTCATGGGATTTGGGAGAAAATATCTTCCCTGTGATTTGGCAGTATCATATACAGAGATATCTTGGGACAAAATCAGAGAAAACGCGTAAAACAGAGATAAGAAAAGAGATTTCTTGTGGCTTGAAGAGGAAAGTTCGAAACTTCCTGTCAAAGAAAAAAAGAAGATTTCTACGAGATTAAAGGGGCATGTTGTGTATATAAAGGCTTGTACGAGTCCCATGGAAAAGATGAAGACTTTAGGGAAAATTTAGAACACCACAGAGCCGAAAAAATCAACTTGCAGGAAACCGAGTTCTGCTGCTGCCGGAGAAGAAGAAGAAGAACATACGACCCTCACTGAACCGTCGCAGACGAATATCGTAGATCAACAGCAGCAGCTGAGTATCGTTTATAAGCAGTTTCCTGCAGTCACAGAAGACCTTTACCGACGATTCTATCTTCTGTTTTAGACCTTCAGCGACTACAATGTATTCTTTTACTCTTTTAATCAACTTTTGAGCTATAAATATGTACTTTGAGCAAGTGATTAATATGAGGAGCTAAACCCCTTAGCCGAGGCGACGGAGGAAGCCATTGTTCCATGAAAAGTGGTATAATTCTATTTTAATTATTTTTGCAATTTCTTATATAATTATTTGCTTTGATTGAGAATTGATTGAATGAGTTTTCTTAAACAATTGTGATTTCTCTTGATAGATTATGCTTAGACTTATGTTTTTGATATTCTATGCTTTCGAAATACACTTGTTATTCCTAAAATCTACTTTTATGAAATATTAGAATCACTTTAAACGTAAAGAGTTGCATGAATATTGATTAGATTATATCACTTAATTGGTTAAAGGTGGAATCCAGAGTCTCGGTGTTTTCTTTATATTTTTTATACAACTTTATTTAATTGTTGAGTTTAATTTGAGTCTAAAAAATCCTTCACAAGTCTTAGAGTTCGAATCTTTTTACCACTACAACTACAAAACACATCATTAGTATCATAACTAAATAATGCATCAACATTAAATTTAATACAGTGTAGTGCAGGTGGCTTCCATTTAGAAATCTTAATATCATTAAAGCCAGGGGTATGCATGTCAATATAAGGTAAACAGGAATGCAGATGATAGTGAATTCTGTGAATAGAATTAGCTGAGTTAAGAGAGACTCCCTGGAAAACTGCATCACATATGTCCTTCTATATAATTCAATCTCCAATCATTAGGGTATAAAGCTTGTTTTTATCAGTGCTAATTATGGGAGAAGTAAACCAGCTCTCAACCCATTCAGAAACACTTATACTGTTCTTTGCCACATTATCAATGTGGATGGCAAAAGCTCTCCAGATGGCTTTGGAGTGAGTAAATGCAAATAATAGGTGTTCAATGGTTTCATCAGCAGTCCCACAAATACCACAATGAGTTTCTATATGACTGTTATAGGTAGACAACTTAATTCTAGTAGAATGAATTCCATGTAGACACTTCCAGGTAAACATTTTAACCCTGTAAACAACTTTACTTTTCCAAAGTGATTTCAAGATATTGGATTGAATAATTCTGCCATTGACTAGTGGAGCTGTATTTTTTCTAGAGAGCATGTTGTATGTGCTTTTAACAGAGAAAATTCCATCTTTGGATGGCATCCAGATCATAACATCTTCCTTAGTGATATCCAAAACTATATTTTGTATTTTTAGAGAAGTATCTGGATCAAACCACATGTCGGATCCAAATTTAAAAACGGGTATTTACGAAAATGCCATTTTTATAAAAACTAGGTGATTTGCCCGTGCGTTGCACGGGCTTGAGTTTATATTTTTGGGATATTAAGTGTTCTTTGTTGAACTATATTTACCACCACCTTACATCTTAGTTCCTAAATTTGTTGGCAGGTCCTTCTGCCAATTGTTGTATAATTGATCTTTGTAGGATAAATTAGGAGTACCCAGAAAATAGTTAACACAGTCTCTGTCTTGTGCTTCGATATTAGTTAAGTTTGTTATCCTATTTCTATTTTCCGTCCTTGTAAGTTATAAGGGTCCACCAAATAAATTCATGGACTTAACTTCAAATGGAAAGCAATAATGTTGCGCATAAAGTTAAAGATAAGTAAGTTTTTGCTAAACAAATTCTACTGCACCTATCACTTGTGCAAAAGATGGGAATTACCATAATCTTTCAAGGATACCACATAAAAGAATTTAGAAATTAAGTAAGACTCAACATGTTCGCGGAGAAGGATCTACAAACTATAAATTTCATTGAGTAGTTTAATGTAAAAGTAAACTACTCAATGTAGAAGTAAATTGAATTCCTACAAGAACTCTAGTTAATCGCATCTCAAATCACCATAGTTTGAGATATTTGTGTATGGTTCTAGTCGTAGCTTCTTCATCTTCACATGCTCCTCCTCAAGTATATTAACCCGAACACCTGCCATCTCATAACCTCCACCTACTTCTTATCAGACAATCTCTTTAACTCCTTTACTCTGAAACATTATGTCCTGCCATCTCACAACCTCTACCTACTTCTTATCAGACAATCTGTTTAACTCCTTTACTCTGAAAAAGTATGTCCTGGTTGTTTATAGAGTTCATAGTCCATAACCTCTCAATCTTGTTCCACATAAAATACCATAAGAGTAATGGAGAATGTCAACTTACTCAGTTCCTAACATACATATAACTGGTCGTGTCGTCTTTCTTTTTCCAACTGATATCGGGTTAGTATTGATATATCTAATCATAGATGCTTCAAAAAGCAGTAAATATTAGATGTAGAAACACTAACCCAATTCAGTTAGGTGTCATAATTAATGTTGCATCAGAAGCCACCACTCCATCTATCTCCGCCATTTTCCTAAAGAGTTTACATGAATCTAATTGTCAACCAAATAAATAATTGATAAGATATCATTTATTTTTGTTCCACTTTCAAAAATACAAAAAAAAAATATGTGAACATTTCAGTATAGTAAATAATGTATATTCTCTGGACATCTCCAAGGATGATCAACTGGGAATAGGTCTAAACAAACCTGAACAGGGAGTTTATTGAACTAAATTCTCTTTAATCTCTTTAACTCTATACAAACATTGAAGTGGAAATAGAAGTACAGGGTTCGAGATATATTTTAGGACTCTAGATATTTTGTAATTTTTACTTGCAATAGGCCGAGGTCTGACGGCTATGGGTTTATGATAGACGCATTTATGTGTCTATTTTCAACTCTTTTGTGTATACTGTTAGTACCCATTTCTGTACTAATTTTGGTATTTTATCCATTTGTAGGTGTTTTTGGAGGAATGGGCTTTTGCGGCAAAATCGGCTCGAAAAGTTGTTAAAGGTACCTGGGAGGACATTTGCTATTCGGACTCTCATTTTGGATAAGGGGTAACCAATTTCCAAGCAGCTGCTAAACACAGACCGGGACTGGATAGGGGGAGGTCACATTTCTTCACATTTTCAAAAACAGAAAACTGGCGGGAAAAATTTCTTTTCACAGACGGATTTAGGGTTGGATTGTTGATCGATTTTTATGGAGATTAAAGGGTTGAATTTGATTGGGTTTGCTCCTATGGACCTAACAGGCGAGGTAAGGGTGTTGAAATGGATCCAAAGTGGCTAGAACTCGAATTGGAGGCGAAAAAAGGTTAAAAATATCACGGTTTATTTTGGGCAAGTTTCTTGGTTTATTTATGGAAACTTACGTGAAGAAGAGGAAGGAAACTCTTCTTAGAGATTTGATTCTATCACAGGAAGAGTTTGGACAACTTGGATTGACTGAGGAGACGTGCAGCTGATGAGAAAAAGGAATTATCGTGACTTGTTGGGGAGGAAAAAATCAAAGATATTCTCGAATTTTCCTTACTCTATTATGTATAAAAGGGTTGGTATGAATCCTAGGAAGGGAACCAAGACTTTAGGGGAAGTTTAGAACACCACAGAGCCGAAAAAATCAACTTGCAGGAAACCGAGTTCTGCTGCTTCTGCTGCTGCTGCTGCTGCCGGAGAAGAAGAAGAAGAACATACGACCCTCACTGAACCGTCGCAGACGAATATCGTAGTTCAACAGCAGCAGCTGAGTATCATTTATAAGAAGTTTCCTGAAGTCACAGAAGACCTTTACCTACGATTTTGTCTACTGTTTTAGACCTTCAGCGACTACAGTGTATTCTTTTACTCTTTTAATCAACTTTTGAGCTATAAATATATACTTTGAGCAAGTGATTAATATGAGGAGCTAAACCCCTTAGCCGAGGCGACGTAGGAAGCCATTGTTCCATGAAAAGTGGTATAGTTCTATTTTAATTATTTATTGCAATTATTTTACATGATTATTTGCATAGAACTTAAAAGAAAAATTGGTTTTTATTGAGTAGTTGTGAAGTGTTTTGATTGGACATGCTTGGTTTAATACTTTTGATGTTTCATGCTTCGGGCTTACAATTATTACTTCAAAAATCTATTAAAGGCAAAATATTAGAATCACTTTAAAAGAAAAAAAATTGCATGAATATTGATTAGAATTTATCACTTAATTGGTCAATGGTGGAATCCAGAGTCTCGGTATTTTCTTATTATTGTTGAAACAACTTTATTTAATTTTCGAAAATCCTTCACAAGCCCGAGTTGAACGAACTCTACTTATCACTTTTTACAACAACTTAAAATTCACATCAATTTTTGGCGCCGCCGACGCGGACTTGTTTTTAGGGTTTTAGATTTATTTTTATTTTTATTTATTTTGTTCTATTTTACGTTTTTGGGTATTTGTCTTTTGTTTACAGGTTTTGGAACGTAAAGAAAAAAATTGAGCCAAGGAGTTTGGTGATTTCGTAAAGACTTGGAGCGAAAGATTAAAGCGAAAAGAACGGAAAAGAAGACAACTTTATTTTAGTTATTTTTATTTTTATTTTATTTTTTTAGTTTATTTTTTATTTATTTTAGGGTTTTGTTTATTAATTTTTTAGAAAAAAAATAATATTGTATTAGGGTTTCTTTATTATTTTGTAATTTTTCTTTTCTTTTTTTGGACTTTTTGGACTTTGGACACTATTTTTATTTTTTATTTTTATAAACCCTACGGAAGGGTATCCTTAAATATAAAAACTGTTTGCAGAGAAGGAGGACAATTACGATATTGTCTCTGCACCTTGGGTTCGTACACTGACACAGGAGTCAGTGGCACAAGTCGACTACAACCGATTCATCCCCCATCTGGAACGGGAGGTAAGATTCTGAACACTCGCGAATCTCCTGTCAGCGAGTTACTGTATTCCTTAAGGTGCATATATGCTGAGGAATTGAATACGGACGTTTATTTTCCTAGTAAAGGGCAAGGCCTGGCCATACAAGATAAGGGTTCGGATTTCATCACCGTTCTCTTCTTGCCCTCCTTAGGAAAACAATACCGAACGCGAACCTAAGCTTAAAATATTGACTAGAACGAGACCGATTGGGTAACGAGCTTATAGGAAAGTCGTTCAAAAGGATCGTATTGGGTATCTTGTTAGCCTAACTCAAAATTCAGGAAGATTACTGTAAGTCGATTAAAGCCGCCTTGTAACCCAGGGAAGCGTTGCCAAAGAGGTGGGGGTATCAAAGCTCCTCTGAGCTTTTCCTACTTCTCTTCGACTTACTTTATTCGGATCGTCCTACGAGGTTTGCTAAAATTATACCCAGTTGCCTCTTGGAAGAATAGAAGCTGGTCTAGGAACAATCTAAGTGGAGCCATCATGCTTTTTGTTTGCTAGAAATCAATAGGGTTGATTTGGTTGAGTCGTCCTTGATTTGCGATTGATTATCCTTCTAATTTAGGGAATTCTTGTATGCCTGAACGTAAAAGAGACGCCCTAGGTAGATTTGTTAAAGAACAACCTAGCAGGTCTAAGCGTCTCGATTACCTTTACCTAGAAGGTCCGATTTTCGGAGAGTCCTATTTTGAACGTACTCTTTTTACTGAGGAGAGAATCCCCAATACTCCGATAGCACCAGAAATGGCTACTTTGAAAGATTTTTTAAATCCGACTAGGACTACTCGTCCCTCGTATATTAAGTTAGCTGACACAGAAGCCACCTATGAACTTAAACCTGGGACCATACAGATGCTCCCAATCTTTTTAGGGAAAGAAAATGAAAACCCCTATTTCCATGTTAGGGATTTTGAAGAAATTTGCAGTACCCTAAGAATTAGAGGTTTAGATGATGATGCTTTGAAACTTAGGTTATTTCCTTTTTCCCTGAAAGATAAAGCCAAATCGTGGTTGTATAGTTTGACTGCTGAGTCAATCGAAACATATGAACAACTTACATCTTCCTTTTTCAATAAGTTTTTCCCTAGGCACAAAACATCGTCTATTAGGACGCTAATCTGCACATTCTCACAGCAAGAGGGAGAATCTTTATGTAGGTATTTGGAAAGGTTCAATGATTTGTTAACACAGTGTCCTCACCATGGTTTAGAAAAGGTTAGGCTAGTTCAGATCCTTTATGAGGGTTTAGATTATTCCACAATAACCACGGTATAAGCTTTGTGTACAGGTGGGTTTGAGAACCAAACTGTTGATGCGGCAATGGCATTTTTGAATGAAGCCGCCGAAAAGACCCAACAATGGGAAAATAGTAGGGAACCTCGGAAAACAATTCTTCTAAACAGAGGAAACGTTAATAGGGTAGAAGGAAGCTATGAATCAAATGCCAAGATTGCAGCAATAGCTAAAAGGTTAGAAGCTCTAGAAATGGGTCGCACTAGTGGTAGATTGGAGCCTTTTTGGGAAGGCCAGAATAATGCAGAGCAAGCCAATGTTCTTTCTAATAACACTAGATTCGATAATCATCAGAAATTTGACCCGTATTCAGAAACCTATAATCCTGGGTGGAGAAACCATCCGAACTTTTCATGGTCTAAGGGCCAGAATCAAGGTCAGTTTAGTAACTCTAATGCACCCCCAGATTTTAGTTATGCTAAGAATCCTTCAGGGCCAGCTCAATTTAAGAATCAGTCGGATAAGAGAATCCTAAGCCGAGAGGAGTAAATCGTGTTGTTAACTCAGCAAACTGCAAAACTTCGGTAATCAGAAGAACAAAGTCTACAAGTTAGTAACAAGATAGGACAAGAAAATAGTCAGGCTATTTTCGAGTTGAGAACCCAGATTAGTTTGATAAATGAGTCTTTGAGAGAAAAAGGGAGGTTTCCTAGTCAAACAAAACCCAACCCTAGAGGAGTTCATGAAGTAAATATAAAAAAATTGAATGCTATTAGAACCCTTAGGAGTGGTAGAATTGTAGACAACAAGGTAACCATGCCAGATAGTGAACCTACTGTAGTTCACTCCTCAGGATCTCACCCCTCAGGACCACCCATAGCTGAAGAGACCGATAAAGTTTCTGATGATGTAAATTCGGTCCCTGGGAGGTCTGATTTTCTACCTAGAGCCCCATTTCCACAGCTACTAGTACCAACAAAGAATGAATCCAACTTTAATGACATTATGGAGGTTTTTAAGAAAGTTACCATAAACCTTCCGTTACTAGAAGCAATTAGGAAATTTCCGTCTTATGCCAAGTTCCTCAAGGATATGTGTACGCGAAAGCGAAAGCTTAGTGTCCCTAAAAAAGCCTTTTTAGCCTGTCATGTAAGTTAGATCATTCAGAACACCACAACTCTTAAGTATAAAGACCCAGGTGCCCCTACCATTGCTTGCACGATAGGAAAACACAGGGTAGAAAAAGCTTAACTTGACTTAGGAGATAGTGTGAACTTACTTCCGTACCATGTGTACTTACAACTAGGACTTGGTGAATTGAAACCCACCAAGATAACACTGCAGTTAGCTGATAGGTCTGTTAAAATTCCTCGTGGTGTGATAGAAGATGTTCTTATTGAGGTCAACAAGTTTATTTATCCTGTGGATTTTGTAGTCCTAGATACACAACCTGTCCCTGACCCAGAGAATCAAATACCGGTGATTTTAGGTCGCCCATTTTTATCCACATCTAATATCGTTATCAACTGTAGGACCGGACTTATGAACATATCCTTTGGTAATATGACCACTGAACTAAATGTCTTTAATGTTACTAGACAACCTTCTGATGATTTAGAGGAAGTGAATATGATTAGTACTTTGGTTCAGGATCTAGTTCAGGATAATTGGGACGACCCTTTGTTTGGTGATTCTTTAGATGAATTTTATGAGACAATTATCTTAGGTAAGATAGATGACCAAACTTTAGAACTAGAAGAAGCTCTCGAATATTTCAAGGACTCTACAGACCCATAAATTCAGTCACTAGTGTTAGGTCTTTCTGTGAGTAATAATGACTCTAAGTTTGGGGGTAGAGAACTGGAAGAAGCTCTTGATTATTTTAAAGAATCTGAGGATCCGGAAATTAAAGCAATAATTAGAGGTTTGTCTGAGAATACTGACTACCCTAATTTTGGGGGTAGTGATGGTCAAGTATCTTTATTAGAAGTCCCTAACTTGGGACTCGAGTCTAGTGTGCCTGTGGTATTACTTGAGTCTGTCCCGACTCCACAACCCGATCCTCTTGATACCGTCTTGGAAGTGGGAACTCATAGTTCGGAAAATATATTTGTCAAGACACTCACATGAAGCCTAAGAGGGCGTCACAGATAAACCCAGTTGTCTTGCAAGAAAGTTTAGATCAGGTTGTGCTCCGTCTGTTAATTTTTCTAATCCTGTGCAGTTGTCTCATATTAGTGGCAGTGCTATTTGGTTCTGATGACCCACAGTTATTTCGACTACTGATATATGATTTGAAAGGTAATTAGCCATTTTATGGTACTTGATGTCTGGCTGAGGACTTTAAACTTAGCACTTCTTGGGAGGTAACCCATGGTTCATGCAACACGGTAATATATTTTCTTAACTCTTTTTCTTCAAATGGTAACAGTTTCTCCTTGTTCATGTTTTTAATTTTATCTTTAGAACATTGAGGACAATGTTAGGTTTAAGTTTAGGGGTATGGGAGAAACTTTTTAGTTGCAATAAATAAACTCCAGAGCCTAGAAATTTATGCCTATTAAGGATTGCACTAACTAATCTAAGTGGATGGAAGCATTTTGGTTTAGGAGTTGAGGGACCAAATGGACTAGATGGAAACGTCTATAAGAGTCTATTCATAAAGGCACAGAGCTCAGGTGTTAGAAATAACATGATAGTTTCACCGTATCTCGGAATCATCTTATTACTTCTGTTTTTATTTTTGCAAATTTTTATGTGATGTCTGCTGAGTTGAAATAGAGTGATTGAGATACTTAAAAAAAAAAAAAAAAAAAAACAGACCAATTAGACCAATCGGAATAAGTATTAACACTTGGATAGCAATATGTGTGTGTTTTCCCTGTCTCCGTCGCCTAAACAAGCGTGGAATGCAGGATCCACGGGAATTACCATGTAATCTGCTGACAAGAAGCATGCGCTTAGATCCAAAAGATCTAATCATGTCGTTAAAAAAAAAAAAAAAAAAAAAAAAGGGTTTATTATAAAGTCGACCACTGGTTCCCTTGTATATGCCAGCTGTGTGGATGTAGATTTAGGATTGTCGACCACTGGTTCCCCTGTATATGCCAGTTGTGTTGATATTAGTCCAGACCAGTATCTCAATCCACTAGGTCATAGGTTCATCTTGGCGTTGAAGTCCATTCGCAACCATCTATTTCTATATCCATGTTCATAATCTATCCATGTGATTTGTTTGATTCCGGATATTGATGTCCATAGTGCGACTATCTGAGTAGAGCTCTGTCACTTATATATGAATTTTAGTATACTTGAGTGCAAACTCATATACAGCAATTGGAATTTCCCATCAGGGTACTTCCTCCCGTAATCAATAAGTATGCCAACCAAGGAGGTTCTTTAGTGCATTCCAAGGGTCTGCGTAGATAGCAAGGGTCTGGAGTAAAGGTTTTGTGGGTACACCTCTGGTAAACCCTCCCGAGACTATAACTCGGCCACTAGGGCCACCTAGGGGTTTAAAGGCTTGTTGCACATGCTAAGTGCAATCGACGATGCCTGCGATAATGAGTTAGGATTTTATTTTTTGTAGTTTTGATTTGCTCGGGACTAGCAAATAATAAGTTTGAGGGAATTTGATAGACGCATTTATGTGTCTATTTTCATCTCTTTTGTGTATACTGTTAGTACCCATTTCTGTACTAATTTTGGTATTTTATCCATTTGTAGGTGTTTTGGAGGAATGGGCTTTTGCGGCGAAATCGGCTCGAAAAGTTGTTAAAAGTACCTGGGAGGACATTTGCTATTCGGACTCTCATTTTGGATAAGGGGTAACCAATTTCCAAGCCGCTGCTAAACACAGACCGGGACTGGATAGGGGGAGGTCACATTTCTTCACATTTTCAAAAACAGAAAACTGGCGGGAAAAATTTCTTTTCACAGACGGATTTAGGGTTGGATTGTTGATCGATTTTTATGGAGATTAAAGGGCTGAATTTGATTGGGTTTGCTCCTATGGACCTAACAGGCGAGGTAAGGGTGTTGGAATGGATCCAAAGTGGCTAGAACTCGAATTGGAGGCGAAAAAAGGTTAAAAATATCACGGTTTATTTTGGGCAAATTTCTTGGTTTATTTATGGAAACTTACGTGAAGAAGAGGAAGGAAACTCTTCTTATAGATTTGATTCTATCACAGGAAGAGTTTGGACAGCTTGGATTGACTGAGGAGACGTGCAGCTGATGAGAAAAAGGAATTATCGTGACTTGTTGGGGAGGAAAAAATCAAAGATATTCTCGAATTTTCCTTACTCTATTATGTATAAAAGGGTTGGTACAAATCCTAGGAAGGGAACCAAGACTTTAGGGGAAGTTTAGAACACCACGGAGCCGAAAAAATCAACTTGCAGGAAACCGAGTTCTGCTGCTGCTGCTGCTGCCGGAGAAGAAGAAGAAGAACATACGACCCTCACTGAACCTTCGCAGACGAATATCGTAGTTCAACAGCTGCAGCTGAGTATCGTTTATAAGAAGTTTCCTGAAGTCACAGAAGACCTTTACCTACGATTCTGTCTACTGTTTTAGACCTTCAGCGACTACAGTGTATTCTTTTACTCTTTTAATCAACTTTTGATCTATAAATATGTACTTTGAGCAAGTGATTAATATGAGGAGCTAAACCCCTTAGCCGAGGCGACGGAGGAAGCCATTGTTCCATGAAAAGTGGTATAGTTCTATTTTAATTATTTATTGCAATTATTTTACATGATTATTTGCATAGAACTTAAAAGAAAAATTGGTTTTTATTGAGTAGTTGTGAAGTGTTTTGATGGGACATGCTTGGTTTTAATACTTTTGATGTTTCATGCTTCGTGCTTACAATTATTACTTCAAAAATCTATTAAAGGCAAAATATTAGAATCACTTTAAAAGAAAAAAATTGCATGAATATTAATTAGAATTTATCACTTAATTGGTCAATGGTGGAATCCAGAGTCTCTGTATTTTCTTATTATTGTTGAAACAACTTTATTTAATTTTCGAGAATCCTTCACAAGCCCGAGTTGAACGAACTCTACTTATCACTTTTTACAACAACTTAAAATTCACATCAGTTTACATGTAAGGGAACATAAATTTCAATAACAACAAATTATGTTGAATAGGTAGGTCGGTTGTTATTGAGGAAATTTCAATTACAACCAAGTGTTAATTGATATGTACCAAATTAGCATGTCTGTGAGTTGTATACTTGTATATAAAATTTCTATCTAATTGATATCCTGAAATTTAAAGATGGTTCTCCTTGTACTTACAGAAAAATAAATTATAACACTACTTATTGAGGAATGTAGTCGGTTGTCATTTTGCTACAAATTGGTTGTGGTCCTCATGGAACAGTGCAGCTTTTAAGAAACTTAAAAAGATTCTAGTAATTTAGATGGCAAGTTTTCTATTAGTAAGCCTGCTTAATAATTAACAATACTACGTTGCAAATTTCAACCGTTAAGTTTCGAGAAATGAGCACCATAATGATGTGATATGTTAGATTTCGATGCATTTATCTTTGTAGAAACTTAATAGCATCTTAAGTTTGGGTGAACGGAACTACGTACCTTTCCATAGATTTACTTCAATTGTTAAACTTTTAGATTTAGCCTTAATTGAAGTTCCCAGATCTTAGATTTACTCTATTTGTTGAATCTGTAAGAAAAATATATAATCCAAAGTAATGACATTAAAAAAAAAAAAAATTGTATTCTAAAATTTTAATGCATAATTTCAATTATTTCCAGATTGTTAATATAGCAGTACCACAATGTACTCTAAAATCACTTCAAGCAATTGATTTAGACAACACTTTTGAGGTTTCGTCTATACATCATCCTATTATGCTAAAAAAATTAATAGCTTGAAAAGACCTCATGAAAGAATCGTATTATACATCCTCTCTCTAATCTCAGCTTTTCTACCGGACTCTTTCTCAGGATACTCTTCAGCTCTGTACTTCCGCTAAATCTGTTTGCCAAAAAGTACCTTCATTTTGTCAATTACGTGAAGATAGGATTCCCAAGGCTTCAAATTTCATCAAATTGAAAACAGGGTACATCATGAATTGTTTTGATGGTATTCAAGAATGTTTTCCGTTAAATATATCGAGAAATACACAAAAGATTGAGCTAGAAGTTAAACTGATTCTTTTTATACCCAAAAAAAAAAAGACACTACTAAGAAAGAAAGTTCCAAAAGACTCACTTGATTGGGAACATATTACAATGTTGTAGGTCATTTTATTCTTGCAAGTTTGTGCATTTGCAAAATGCTCTAATGACTTCTAGCTTTATTTTTGGAACAACCTGCAAAAAGATCAACATTGAGCTAGCATCAGCATTGTTAAGGATATCATCATATCAATTTGCAATTTCGAGGCAAATGATGTTCGAAGTTCTTGCATTTTTTAGAATTCTAATAAAGCTTTTCAGATGCAAATGATGATACATCATTTTAACAGAAAAAAAGTTCTAATTTTCTTACACGTTTTATACAATTAACATATTCGACACTGCCACTTAAGAAAATAATTAAGTGCTATAATTTTTTTCTAATATTATCCAATGAGGAAAAATCTGATCTACTTCCCTAACTAACATAACCAATTCCTCAAAATTCCATGATCCATCCACTATTTGTACTTTTTTCTCCACCTTATTGGACTATTTGGTCTATCTTTCTTATTTTCTGCGAAGAACATCAAGTTTTGGCTTTATGTTTGTTGACCCCCTAAGGCTCTACTTCCTGGACCTATGGCGCCACCATAAGGGAGATTCCAAAGAATGCGATCACAGATAGTGGAAAAAGTAAAAATAAAAATGAGTTCGTCATCATCTTGATAAGAAAAGCATCTTTTAAAGCTGATTCCTTACACTGCAAATATGTATTTTCCTAAATGACATGATCCCCAAATCGTGCAACCTATCTGCAGCTTCCAACACACCAATCCGAAAAACATGTAAAGTGTGCACAATTTTTTTTAACGAATCCAGGGATAGACCATAGGTCACTGCTGCATGTTTGAAATGTTTACAAAAAATCACTACCCACTATCAACGACACTAAAATGCCTGGTCCTGTGCAGAACTCGAAGAATAGTACTTGTAGTAACAATCGAAAACAACTGCACTTATTTGTCACCTTGACCAAGCTGTTAATTGAAAAATGCACAAAGAACGAAAAACCGCTTCACTCTCTTGAGCTTTATTAGATGTATTTTGGTAGTTTAACATAATGTATTTGAAGTTTTCTCAAGGAATTAATAAGCATAGCACCAATATCATGGTAGTACTATCTTCAAAAAGAGTTTACATGTGCAGACTTCTTAAGTCTTAAACTTGATCCATAGATCTAAATCCTACATTCATGAAATTTAAGAAATGTACCTATAACTTATCAGAGTAAAGCCCAACTCAAAAGTGCCCATTAAGATCGAGGTCACCACCGCATTTTCTCCACAAAGGTTGCATAAGAACCAATGTCACCTATAGTTATTCACCATTCATTTACCAAAAGGAGAAAAATGTAAATAAAAGAACCATAATTGTCAACCACAATTTAGGAAACCTAAGTCTTCATAACAAACAGTACTTACAAAAGCATTAGAAATTAGCTTCCTCAAGAAAATATATAGATATAGCTATATTTCCATGGTATGTTCCGTTCAGAGAAGAGAGCTACATCTTCCAGAAACCCTTTTGTCACCTACGGATCACATGTACCAAAATAAGACAACAAAGAAACCAATCAAAATAAAACCAATGACCCAAAATGACCCACAGTGCTGAGAAGAATAACGATAGCAAGAATCGATTCAACAAAAATACAAAAACACAATCAAAACATTACATATCATGCCTTCCAAAACCCTGTAAACACTAACTAAGAAACCCATACTAAAAACAAAACGAAATCAACAACCCATAATCACCTGATGTTGTAGCTAGAGAGGCATATGGTGGACGAAAATCAAATTCCACCTGCAGAAGTAAAAATTAAAAATCGGGTTTTTGATAACTATAGCTACTGTATATATAATAGAAACTTCAAGTGAACGATTCTGTAATCAATAATAACCTCAAAACGAACTGATATAATAAACTAAATAGAACGGAGCTAAGAAACAAACCGTGTTTGCTATCAAGTACATATCGATTATGATGCGCTTCGTCTCTCGAAGTTTATTCACCATTGAGGGAAGAGAATAGAATTAGGGCTCGGAGCCATTTTTTTTTTCCAGTGAATGGGGGAAGAGAGGAGGGAACGAAAGAAAAGAGAATTAGGGCTTGATTATGTTTTAGACGTAGAGTAGTGAGTACTGTTCACCATACGTGTTGGTTGATGTGTAATTGAAATCGCTAAATAGAAAGGAAACCCTGGATTCCTATTGGTCAGGGGCAGGAGCTCTATAATTCAAGCTTTTGGCCTAACTTTCGATGTGAGGCCAGCAATTTCCCCTCAAATTATATATACAATGAAGATAAATATTTGAAACCTTCGTATGTTTCAAACCACACGTCGGATTTTTGTGAATTTTATATATTCAGAAAGCCCTTTGAATTTTCTACGCAACACGCATTAACAAATTTTTATTTTTAAATTTTTTTTATGTTTCTCCAAGTTTTTATATTTTTCCCTTAAAAGTTAGGCATGATTATGAATTATTATAATAACATAAAACGATTAGATTTAGTGTGAAAAGTACAACATTCGTTTCAGAAAAGTGATACTTTCACTTTTTAGGCATAAATCGAAAAAAATGAAAATATGACTTTTTTTTGAAACGGGAGTATAACATATGGTGTTAAAGCATCACCAAATTACATCATGTAAAAATAGCGTTACCGACGTGCAACGCACGTGCTCATTACTTGTGTTTTATAATGATGCTAGTATTTTGTACAAGTAGTGAATTTCAGCTGCACTTAACCGTATCTTTTTAACGAGTCAATAACTAACGTCCTCCGCTCTTGTTGCTCTTGGGCATTACTATTGGTTCTTTATTGGGCCATAGCATGTTAGTTGGCATGCGTTGCGCGGTAAGAGCTAAAATTTTGTTATTCGGCTGCATGGGGTGACTCGAAAACCAGTAGATGAGGGCAACTGAATGGCATCCACAAGAACAATAGTCTCGACATGAGAATGTAGTCATATTTAGCTGGCATAAGGTGACTAACTAGTGTTAGAGTCTGTTGTATATCCTTCACAACTTAGACCCCTTGCAGATGAGGGGAAGTGGGTGACATTCCGAGATCCCAAACACATGATCGATACCTCGAAATGGTTCGCTTTGGCGGTACATTTCATGGTTTAGACATGCTTTTAGGAATTTTGATTTCAGTTCAGAACACAAGCAGCAAACTATTCCAAGGCACTAAAAAATTGGATTTTTTTTTTTTTTTGATGGGAAAAGATCATATATTAACTAGCAAACATAGTACAAAAGATTTACAAAATCATTTTTATCAAAAACATAGAATCTATGCTAGATTTATGAACTTTTTGGTGCATGTTATCTGACATGTGCTGTAGCTTTTTAATCCTTACCTCCTTGGCAATGTAGTCCGCTGCTGAGTTATTTTTCCTCTTAATATATTTCACTTTAGCTTGAGGTAGATCGCCCAAGATTATCCTTATTTCTTGCAAGGTGTTTTCCGCTGTCCACGAAGAATCTGTGCTTACCTTGTTTATATTGTCTGCCAACGCTTTGCAGTCAGTTACTATGAAAACGCTTGATAAAATATTTTCTTTTAACCACGTAACTGCCTTTAATAAAGATTTTGCTTCTGCGTGGAAAGCGGACGTAGCCCACTCCGAACCCGCAGATAGGTGCATGAAAATCTCTTCATCTGTTGAATATAGAATGAAAGCATATCACATCGACAAATCCTCTTTCTTAAAAGAAGCATCAATGAAAATTATTCAATCTGAATTTAGGTTGGACCAAGAGTAATTGGTTGAGATTTTCTTCCGAGTTTTCATATAACTTTGAGGGGTATTTGACGAGGAGGATTGTAAGAAACTATTGATTTGCCCTATTAAATTTATTGGGTCTGGGTTTATTTTCTGAAAGACAACTGAGCATCTATATTTCCAGATGAACCAGAGTATGGTGGATATTTTTACCTGAAGATGGCTCAAGTTAGCTTCCGTAATCCACCATATAATCCAGAAAATAATTGTGCTAGAATTGTAACTAGAGATTATATTATTGAGTGAGAAACCAAACTGCTCTTGCAAATGGACACTCGCAGAAGAGATGAAATTCCGTTTCTTGCGCTCGATTGTATTTGTGAAATATGGGATTTTGCCTTAGAAAAAATTGGATTTTCATTATATTTGAAACAGGATCACATTACAATTGGAATATTGCACAGCCCATTAAGAATTACAACAATAAAAATGAGAAGAAGAAAATCGATCAAATGAATAGCTAATTTTGATGAATCGAAGACTAACTTTATAAGACCTAAAAGATGAACATAATGATGAGACCGGAAAATAATATCACAGCAAGAACATATAGACTAGTTACATGAGATACTGATGCTGCTGAGAAATGGTAAGGATGAAGAAAAGCAGAGTTCATTTCCCATATCTTGACCTTTTTGGCAGTGACACTCACCCCAGTTGCATTGTTAAATAGGAATACTCTTGATGCTCCATATATCGCTTCTGTTGGATAGACTCGAGATGTTATACAAGTCCTTCCTCCTTGAGCAAAAGCTTCAACTATTGAATGATCCACCTGTTTGATAATTTGTAACATTGATTAGAAAATATTCCATCGTGGTTCAACTGAAATTTACATTTTGATTAACTTACCAATAGCCTGACTGAAAGTTTTTCGCCTTTTAGTACAGGAACTGTGCTACCATAAATCTGTTTATTGACATCACTTGCCTTAGAAGATCTGCAGAGGAAAAATCCCATATTTCACTTAGTGTTTAATTTCGAGAACAAAAAAGAAGAAATCAATGGTTTCCGGCCAAAAAAAATGGAATAAGACGGTACCTAGATTCATCAGTGCAGAAGAAAGTGTTGAGATTTCCATCTACACCCTTTGCAATGTAAAAATAGATAGCTGTTTGCTCTGTTCGACTGCCGTCTGCAAGAACCAACAATCCGAATGGTCCCAATGCACCTCTTCCTGCAGCACCTCCACTAGTTGTACAATTGTAACCCACGTCTGCTTCCATTACTCCCTCCAAAGCCTTCTCATCAATTTCAAACTCCGCAGTTATATCTACCTGCAGTTTTGTAAATCACAATTACCATTCATTAGATTAGTCGTTCGATACCACTAACTTGACTGTAACACACTGGACATGTTTAATTACTAACCTGTGTTGCTGTATCAACATCAAGGTGAACGACGGATCCAGTTTCAACCTTAACATCCTCGAATTTCTTGCTGGATAATCTCAAATCCTCAACTTCCTCCACAGGCCATTGAATCAAATTGGTCTTGGTTTTCTTATCAAATGTCACTTCTCTTGGAACAGCCTGCCCAAAACAATAAATAGTAAATTTAGTAAAATCATCACCATTAACTCTAGAAGTGTATGTCTAGAAACACAAAATGAAAAGAAAATCACCTGCACAGAGGACCATCCTTTCTCTATGTCAGCTCGTTCGCTGTCAGTCTCACCAATCCAACCCCACAAAATCCTTCTTTCTTTATGCTGATCGTAGAATGTCTTTGACGCATAGAAATGACCATAATCATACTTCAGTCCAATCCCAACATCTATTTCAGGGTTATCTGGGGTCCAAACATCCTTGGCCTCATCATAAACCCCGAGTGCATAATAATCTTTTTTATCATCGTCAAGACTAGCTTTCAAAACATGTTTAACATGAGGTCCGTTAACAGATGTATCTAGTCCATTTTCATCGACAGTAGAAACTGGGTATAGATCAACACATTCCCACATACCAGTACCGGGAACTGCATGCAATAATCCTTCTTTCAATTTGTAGTTGATAAAATCGGGTGTTTCATAAACAAGCGACATGCCTAATGTTGTGTTCAATCTCGATCCGATTGTTATCTTCCAATTTCCATTTGGTGTCCTCCAAGCAGTGGTAGGATCACGGAAATCTTTGGAACCAATTCCTGGTGGTGGTAATAAAACCGGATTGTGTTCATACTTAACCCATTCAACAAGGAGAGGATCATTTGGATCAGCTGGGTATGCTACGTTTTGAACTTGTACTGATTCGTTTGTGGATCCGGTGTAGAGCATTACGAGTGAGCCGTCTGGTAAAATTGTTGCTGAGCCAGTCCAAACACCATTGCTGTCATACCATTTATCAGGTACCATGGCAATTGGTAGGTATTGCCAGTGAATTAGATCTTTCGATACTGCATGACCCCAGACGATGTTGCCCCATACTGCGCCCTCCGGATTGTACTGATAGAAGAAATGGTACCATCCTTTGTAATACAATGGACCTGCATCAAGTTATTTACATTAGTTTTTAACTAGATTCATCGCACTATTGGTACAGCTTCGCGCACATGATTCATCGTGCTATTCATGATTTCCATACAGTTGGTCAAAAAATGGATAAATGACGGTGTGGGCATATGTTTTTTCACATGGAAATGGAATATAATGAACTGACTAAACTAATGTGTTAGATCTATCCGCTACCGATGCGATGCACCTTTAATACTTGAAATGGAAATTCAGGATCCATCTTCACAGCTGAACTTTAAAAAATAAAATAGCAAACAAAGTTCTATGACTTTATAAAAGATCTATTGTAAAAATAGTGTATCATATAAGGGCAAACCCTTTTTCTACCTTTAATTATCAGTTTGACATTTTCTACTTTTTGAAAGGTCCATCGACCTTAATTAACCGGTAATCGACATTTCAGAAAACTGAAATATATGCTTCAAAAAAAAAAAAAAACTGAAATATATTCCCAAAATTCTGTTCAAAATAAAATAAATAATCATATCATATTAAATTATAAATTCTTTCGAGGACTACGTTTTAATGGAAACATTCTTTTTCATTTAAAGATCCAAAATTAATGATTGATTTTACAAAAGAAATGACTAGTGCATAAATACACAAGGAGCAGATACACATTCATTGTGTTGTTAAACCTCCCATCCCACATGAAGTCTACCTCCCGTTCAAGTCACCGGAAGGGAGAATACCGGGCACTTTTCATCGGGATGAATAAACAGTGGTTTGATTAAAAAAAAATAAAAAAAATTGAAGCATAGTTTGATAAAATTTTGAGTATTTTCCACGTCTGATGAGAAAAAATAATACCTTTTCCGCTTCTTCTTTATTTAATAAAACCTTTTTCAGTTCTCCACGTAAAATAGAAATCTGCTAAAGAAGATTTATGGTGTATCTGCGGGCGTGTACTCTGTAGTCTGTACACGCCACTTATATGTAGCTACATGGCAATTATCTTCATGGACCACACAAACAAATCAATAAAACTAGGACCCAAAATTGGTTGCCCATGTAGTTACCTTACATATTCCTCCACCGTAGTGATTTGTGGATCGTATAAATTCAAAATGAATGAACTGAAATCTAGTTTAGTCTCTCCATATCCTAAAATTCAAAGCTCATTAGTACAAGGAACTTCATTAATCACTATGTCTAAGGAAAAGTAACATCCTTTGATCAAAGATTCAACATCTTTTTTTTATATATATTTGTATAACGCGATATAAATCTCTATATCTAGTTATGGTCAGTAGGTGGCTGAGATCACGTGGAGTCTACATTTTTCTACTCATTTGCCCGAAGAAATTTCAATACCAGTGGTGTACCGTTTTGACACTTGGAAAAACAAAACACCTTTAAATCTAAAAGAACAAATCTATAAGAAATCCTAAACACGTAAGCAAAAAAAAAAACACCTTTAATTCCAAATCATTTGTTTTCGTTTAAGAAAGTGGGTGCTAAAATAACTTTCGGAAGTAAAAATAAATTAAAAGTACAGCTAGAGACAGAAGAGAAAATTACCATTAGGATCTGAAGGAGAACGAATCGGTTAATTACGCGTACCAGAATCAATAGAACAGTCCAACCAGAAATTTAACAAAAAAAAACACAATTTTAATTAGAAAAGATTAATGAGCTGTAAATTTGAAAATTAAGAGAAAAAAAAATTAAGGAAAAAAAATTGTTGTTACCATTCATCCAATTTCGTTGAGGTTGGAAATGATAAGATGTTCTTTGCCAGGACAACATATTATTAGTCCATGGAAATGGGTTTGAAGCAGCAAACAAATTATTGGCATTAGATTTTTCTGAAACACCTTCAGAAACACCTCTTGATGATACTACTACGGACGGAGTGATTTTACTAGTTGGTGGTAGAATTGAAGAAAGAATTTCAGATCTTTGGTGGTCTCCAACTAAAACCAAAACAGTAGAACAAATGAATAAAACGATTGAAAAAGTATAAGCGAAACTCTTTAATGGTTTAAATCCATTTACAGAAGAAGAATCTTCTGATAGAGTATGATGATCTGGTAAAGTAGTGTAAGAACATTCATTAACAGCACTTTCGAGATCTGTAATTCTACTGGTGCTGTCCATGATTGATTGGTAAGAGAAAGAGGCTTAGGGAGATTCAAGGAGAGAAAAATGGGTATAAATAGAGGTGGGAGAATAGAAGAAAAGAATGTTGAAGGGAAGATGATGAGTTGGATGACTGGACAAGAAAAGAGGAGGTGGATGTGGGTCAGATTCCGATGTGAAATTCTGAATCAATAGATCATTCATATATATGTATAATTAGGCTACTTGCTGAGGGTTTTTTACTTGGGAGATTAATTAGTTAATTGTTTCCAGTTTGGTCGGAGAGTTGAATGGAAAGATTCGGGGAAGACATTAGTGCCAATGCGGTTTTGACAGATGTAGTTTTGTCTCCTTCTGTTTTTTCTTATGATTTCTAAAAATGAAAAGGGAAAACCCAAATTAATAATACAATAAAAATATAACAGAAATGGAAATCATCTTTTCTTTTTAGCAAAAGAACGATGAGGATCCGTTGATTCAGTTCTAGCCGAGAGTTTCTCTAATGGAAAGGAGTGATTGTTTTACTGCATAAGCTTTTAGTTTGAGCCAAGATTCAAGAAATGGGTGGGCAAGTTTCCGATCAACACATATTTTACGAGGTGTAAAAGGGTTAAAATGACTAAAAATGGGATAAACTAGTTCAAATTAGGATTGGCAACTCACACTTGAGGGGTGCAATTGCACACCCACCTCTCAATGTGGCTCCGCCCCTGGTTTTAACAGTCCATTTGTTTCTGGAAAAGAGTTACTATCTCTTTTTTATTTAAGTAACTCTTTTCTAGAAACGGACGGAATATTATTTTACTACTAAAAGTGTGTTTATGTTAGAAGATATCTTTTGGTAAACCTCTAGACAAGCAGGTTCTTATTTTTTTCTTCGAAAAATCCTAGCTATATAGATAGCTTTGATTTAAAATTGGGATGATTACATAGAAAATCAGCTAGATGAATATCAAGGATCACTGCAGTTACATCAACACCGTAGTTTCTCCATGTTAACAGATTATATGAGTCTTCCGTATTAACTAATCCCAAGTTTCTAATAAACCAAGAAAAGGTTATCAAGACTAGGTTAAATGTTCAAGTTTGTTTTGTTGTGATCAAAATCAAACTAACTAACAACACTATATAAAGCAGATGTATTAGAATTGCCAAATGATTTAGTAATTTCTCAACGTTTTGTATGACAATAGAACTATATAAACTAAAATAAATTTCTAAACTAAAAAAGTCTATTACTTCTGGATCTGTCGGGATCGGTCTGATACGGTTGGAATAGGTCTAGTCTTTAACTGATTTTTTTTGTAGTAGCCTAGGTGTGTTTTAATGTTTTTGTTGTTGTTGTTGAAATATTGGTAGTTGCCTCATATGTTCTTATAGATGATGCAACTAAAGTTGGAGATGAAGTTATCTTTGAAAATGTGGGGGGTACCAAAATACACCACCAACTTTTTCTTACGCAACTTGTATGGACTAAACTCGAATACAATTTCAAGAGTTCAACTTAATAAATCTCAATCAAGGAATTATAAGAAGAGCTTAGATCTCTTTCTCTCACAATCAGAAAGTTAACAGAAGAAAGTCTGTGAACCTGATTATGTGTGAGAGTATTTGGACGATTCCAAAGATCAATATCCAAGAATCAATCAAGTGGTATCCAACAAACAAGGATGGATATATCTACTTTGATTGATTAACGTACACCTGTGATATTTCAATTATAAAGATAAACAATATAATGCAGAAAAAGAAATAACATAGACACCATAATTTTGGTAACGAGGAAACCGCAAATGCAGAAAAACCCCGGGACCTAGTCCAAATTTGCACACCAAACTGTATTAAGCCGCTATAGACACTAGCCTACTATCAAAACTTCGGACTGGATTGTAGTTGAGACCGAATTAAACCTTCGTTTTCATATTTTTATTACTACAGATCTTCAACAACAATGATGTTGAGTTGAACACATTCAAAATCGATGGAAAACTTGAAGTAACGAAGAATTCCAGGAAGTTCAAGAGCCAAGGAAATCAAGCATGATGGATAAGAACCTACAAAGTTTATTTATTTTGTAATCCATATGTATTGATAGTTTTGTCACTAAAATTGACAAAAGGGGAGATCGTTAGAGCACTGCTCGGTCGAACTCGCAAGCATTGCTATCTGAAGCTTGTTTGTCAAGTTTAGTTGATCAATTGAAGAAGAAGATCTATAGAAGAGCTTGGAGGAACTTCATCAACAAAAGGTGTGTGGAGACTAAAACTTATCTGTCACTCAGAAGTCTATTCTATTATATCTTCTAAAGAGAATAAGTCGTATGGAAATATAGACTTTGCATTATACACATTTGAAATGTTGAGTCGAGTTTATCTCGTTTATATATTTCTCGAAATACGTGTTGGAAGCTTTTGAGCTTTAGCTAAACTTCATCATCTACTTGACAAGTTTAATTGTAGACAACTTATTTGTTGGAAACTAAATATTAAGTCAAGATGATAATGTGAAAATTACCTTGAACATCTTACATGATTTGTGTGAGACAATCATTTGATGTTAACTTGGGAAGTTTCGTATTGATCGATTAATCACTTGAAAACTACTTGAAGCTAGTGGTATGTGTAAGATTACCATTGTTGTCTTGTAAGGATGTTTTAATGATTAAGTGAGAGTTTTAGAACTACTACCAATGTCTGGATATAACAAAGTATGCGTACCTTGTATGCGAACTGTGAATACTAGTTCAGGTCCGGAACTCTTGTTTGCGAACTGTGTTTGCAAACAGGTTTAACTGTCAAAGGTACGGAACTGTGGTTTGCGAACAGTGTTTGCGAACGGCAAAGACTAGGTAAGTCCAAACTTTGGTTCTCGTACTCTGTTTGCGAACACAGTGGTCAGGTTCTAAAATCGGTAAGTATGATAATTAATACATGAACTCAAGTTCGTTTGTGAACTAAGTTTGCGAACTAAAGTCCTTGGAACTTTAATAAAATAAGGTATGCGAACTTATTTTGCAAACCGCGACATTATGTTCATGAATTAGTTCTTGTATAAGTACTTTGTACAACTACAAACCAACCGAATATGTTTCAAATTGTTCATGGATATTTCTATGAGATAATGAACATTTGAACAACTCTCTTAAAGCACATTTAGATTCATTTGATTATCTATCATGATTGATTGATTGAATAAGGCTAAACTATAAGTTTCCATATGGCTAACTTCGGTTAACTGTTATTGAGCCAACTATTATACACGTTTAGGTACGGTTCATCCATATCTAAATATATGTTTATTTCATTTGTGTGTATCAAGCTAATACCATCTAATGATGGAGATTGATTACTTATTTTCTAAGAAGACTTAGCTGGAATTTTAAATCAGGAGTTCATCTAACGGTGAATATCAATTGCTTTGTTACTAAGCTATCTTAGCTTTGATTGTAAGCAACCCTGATTTGAAAGACTATATAAGAGAGAACTCTAGCATCTGGGAAACCTAATCCCGACACTCTCGTGTGTCCTAGTTGCAAACTAGAGTCGATTATCCATTAACCTAGGGTTTTTCAAAACCATTATTATGTTAACGATTTGAAGACTTCATTTGGGATTCGTGAAGGCAGATCCAAATATTTTCTCTGTAGTTGCGTATTCTGATCTTACTTTTTCTATCGTATTGAGTTTAATCTTCTCTAATATTTTCTCGAGATTTATCTCTGATAGGTAAGATATAAAAAGTAATCACAACAGTTCTTCGTCTCAGACTCTTGTGATTCCGCAATAACTTCTTCTGCTAATCAGTTAGGTTATTGTGAGGTGACTAATATTTCTAGGCTACTCTTAAGGAGTATAAGATCGGATTATTAGTTGAGTTTCCTGTACACCTTGATCTTTATCTTAAGATGGAAACAACAACCAGAATAGACTTATCTGTGGGAGACAGATTTGTTTATAAGTCTTCGAATTTGGTTTGTAGCAACTCTTAGTTGTGGGTGAGATCATCGAAGGGAATCAAGTGCGCAGAGTCCTGCTGGGATTCAAGAGGCATAAGGAACACGACTATACCTTAATCGGTGTGAGACTTGGTTATGGCTTAACTACATTCCAGTTCGAAGTTAGCTTTTAGTAGGCTAGAGTCTGTAGCGGATTAATACAGTGTGGTGTTTAAATCTAGACTAGGTCCCGGGGGTTTTCTGCATTTGCGGTTTCCTCGTTAACAAAAAATTTGGGGTCTGTGTTATTTCTTTTTAGCATTATATTTGTTTATATAATTGAAATATCACAGGTTGTGCGTAGTTCAATAATAGTTGATAAATCCGACTTTGTTTGTTGGATAGGACATGATTGACACTCGGACATTGGTCTTTGGTACCATCCGAGTTATTCTCATAATAATCAGTCTCACGGATTTCTATCTAGTTGATTTACTGATTGTATTGAGAAAGAGATAAAGCTCTTTGATATCTTTCTCGATTGAGTCTCACGTTTAAGTTGGTGCTCTCGGAATTATATTGGAGTTTAGTCCATACAGATTGTCGAATGAAATATTGGGTGTGGTTGTTATACCCCCGCGCTTTCAATTGGTATCAGAGCAGGCAAACACAATAAACCTAATAAGTTTGTGTTTGTTTGATCCTAAAGTTTGATCCTGATGGGAAATCACTTCGGGAAACTTTTTCTGTTCATCTGTGACGCACACCAGAAATCCTTAAAGGTTATTCATAGTTTATTTTCAACAAGACCTATGGTCTCTCAAGATAATCTCAAGTCAACTAAGACGTTAAAACCTTAGCTGATGGAAAACAATCTAAAGGAAAAGAAAAAGGTTCCTTTAGGAAAAGTCGATACAGGAAACGTGCTGTCAAAAGCTCAAGGATATGGAATCTCACTAGAATAATGCTCAATCTATTTGAGGAATACTATCATAATGGATCTATAGAAAAAGATCTGTTTATGGCTTTTGAAGACGTTTTAAATTCTTGAAACGACGTAATTCGATTAAGGAAAAAGTTATTCCTGGTGTTTGTTCTGATCCTGTCAAGTCATGTATTCATGGTGTACAGTTTGGTCATTGTAACAACTCATGTAAAATCAGTAAAAATATTTCTGCTGAGTTTGTTACAAGTTCCAAAGATAGGAAAATTCCACCTCTTAATCGGAAGAAGGAGGAAGCAAAGCGATTAACTAACCCTGAGTATCATCACTACTATGATTATACCTCTGGTACAAATCACAAATACCAACCTGAGATGGTCCTTGAGCAGCGTCCTTCCCATCTATATTCTTGGTAACAAGAATTGGCAAGTAACAGCTTGATAAGCTCCGTGCATTTGTATTATTTTGGGTTAGTTTTCCTTTAGGTGATTCAAAAGTAAGCAGCTTACAGTTTGTGAGAAAATCTTCTTAGCAGAGTAGTTCTGACAATTAATGTATTCCAATTTGTTGAGGAAACTCCAATTGTTTAATACTATAAAGTCAGGTTATTTCTGCTCACCTGAGCCTAAATAATGGCATGAAGAATTTGTTCTTCTATCTTTTTTATCACTGTGTTCGGGAGTGAATATCAATAATTCTTGTGCTCTGAATAGTTTTTGTTTTTTTAAATAAAAAAAATTCGTTCATTGAGCTAAGAATAATTATCATATTGATATAAAATTCTCACAGTGTGTGTTTCCATTGTTTCTGAATTTTATCTTGATTCTCAAGATGTGTAATTCTGTTTTACATGGGGCACGGTATCAGGATAGGTCCAAGCCCATTAAGAATTTCTAAAGGCTACGGTACGGTTACCTTTCCTTCTTCTTCACATCATCCGCGAATGTGAAGGCTTGTCTTAGGGTTTCCATACCAGCACCATGGAAGCTTAAATTTGGTCCAAGAAAGAGTGAAGTAGGCAATCATCTACAAAGGAGTCCATCAAGTAATATTCTAATCTTGTTCTTCTTCAGTTAATTTACTATTTTTGGTTATTATGGGAAGCTCTAATGGAGATAATGAGAGACCAAAAAGATTTTCTAAGGGTGTTGTTGCATCCACTCTCATGAGTAAGATTATACCAAGTGACCAAGACTCTATTAGAATTGTATTTTTCAATGATTCTAGTAGTAAGACTTTTGAAAATATTTCTTCTAGTGAATTCATCCTGGAGAAGAAATTGGTAAAGGAAAGTGATCATAAAGAAGATTTAGCTGGTTTTGAGAAGTATAATCTTGGTAACATATTCAATGGTCTTGGTGAAGGATTTGACACTCTTACAAGGATCTTTTATGCTAACATCCATGATGTTAATCTTGATAAATTGGTATTCAAGACTATGATAAATAGGAAAAAGATTCTAGTTGATAGAGAATTGATCTCAAAGGTTACCAAAATTTCCATGGGTAATTTTTGTCTTCCTAGACCAAAGGGAGAAAAGTCATCTTGTGAAACCATTTCTTATGGTCTTTGTCGCAAGAATTTTGATTGGATAGAGGGGAAATTTCCTACCCAAGATCTTAATATTTCCTTGAGGATCTTTGGTAAACTTGGCATTTCTAATCTTTGTCCCTCCACGATCGAGAACTCTCGGTGGAGTCGTGAATATGCAGAGTTGGTCTATTTCCTTGAAATGGGTGCTCAAGGTCTTGATATTTTTGGATTAATTATTCTTCAAATGGTCTCAATGACGTCATCCAACAAGAAGTTAGGTTCCATGCTTGATTGGGAAAATATGTCGCGAACATTCCATTGCTCTCATTGGCAACTCTATTGGAACTCCCAAACAGGTTCGTCCAAGTATTATCAAACCTATGAAGATGAATTTCTACAAAAGACAAAGATGTGATCCTCTTGACGATTCTTGTGATCTTACCACCTTGGGTCTTCTTCAACAAATTCACAAGGGTGTTGGTAAGGTAAATTCCAAGGTAAAATGTGTGCAAGAACAATTATGTGTGATTGCAACAAAATTTCCCAAAATCAAGGAAGAAATGGATAAAGTTCAAGCCTCTTGGATGGATTCCGATGATGATAAAGATGGTTCTTAGATTCCTTGTTCCATATCATCTTAATGTCTAGGAAACTTCTTATGAGAATTTATTCTTATGTCTAAGAAGGATAACTAGGGTTTGGTATAGCAAATATTGTGATTACACATAGCTATTTCCAACGATTTTTTATTTCCAATGTTTTTAGATTTATTTATTTAAATTCTAAGTTATTTGGAAGATGATCTTGCAGTATTTAATCTTATTGGTTTTATATATTGCAAATGTCGTATGAGATATATATATATATACGTTTACGTTCGTGAACTGTGATGTTATCTCATACATGCTCAAAAGTTAAGTCTATTATGTCTTTATGCAAATATTGATAAAAGATAGAACGAACTTTTTGAGAAATTTCACAGTATTGATCTTTCCATGATCCACTATTATGTAAAAGTATTGTATTTACTCTGTAAGTTTTTCTTATGTTAAGTGATTTCCGGCTAAATTAATCAATAAGATTTTCTTGTAGTTAATTTACTCGAGGTTTACTGGATACAAGTCCATGTGATTTGTTAATGTCCAAAGAAATCCTTCTTTTCTCGTAAAAGTAAGGTCGCTCATGTTGTTCCTTTGGGAATGACATCAAATGGGGGAGAGTTCTTAAATGAACTTGTGCTTAATTACCATATCTTTGTGGGGATAGCGGTTGTGGAATTTGAAGGGGTTAACTTGTATCTTAATAAACTCCTTGATGAATACACTAAGTTTCGACTATGTGAAATCATCGGAAAAAGTTGATATGTTTTCTTTTAAGTCATGAATTGTCTTTTGAGAATTCATTATGATCCCATAGTTTTCGTACCTTTGCCAATTTTTATTGAAAAAATGGGGAGAATTATTTAGTAGTTCACACTACATACATATGATTTACGGATCATTATGTAAGGGGGAGTGGATTTCAATCTAAGATGGAAGTATTGATTAAGGGGGAGTGTTACATATCACCATAGTATTATTTCAAAGTTGTGATGCAATTGGACTTTAATTCTATATAATAATACTATGACACTGAATAACAATAATTCAGAACTTTCGTTTTCATATTGTTATTGCTACGGATCTTCAACAACAATGATGCTGAGTCGAACATATTCAGAATCGATGGAGAACTTGAAGTAACGAAGAATTCAAGGAATTTGAAGAGCCAAGGAAATCAAGCATGATGAATCAGAAGCTACAAAGTTTATTTATTTGTAATCCATAGATACAAAGTTTATTTATTTTGTAATCCATATGTATTGATAGTTTTGTCACTAAAATTGACAAAGGAAGAGATTGTTAGAACACTGCTCGGTCGAACTCGCAAGCGTTTCTATCTCAAGCTTGTTTGTAAAGTTTAATTGATCAAAACTATATGCTTGATTTATAGTCTACTTATAGCTATGTCTCGGATTAGGATAGAAGTGTGTAGTTGAGCATTAGACTTCACAGCATTCACCAATTGAAGAAGAACATCTACTGTAGATCTTGGAGGAACTTCATCAACAAAAGGTATGTGGAGACTAAAACTTATCTATCACTCAGAAGTCTATTCTATTATATCTTCTAAAGAGACTAAGTCGTGTAGCCATATAGACTTTACGTTATACACGTTTGAAATTTCGAGCCGAGTTTATCTCGTTTATATATTTCTCGAAATACATGTTGGAAGCTTTTTAGATTTAGCTAAACTTCATCATCTACTCTACAAGTTTAGTTGTAGAAAATTTATTTGTTGGAAACTAAATATTAAGTCAAGATGATTATGTGAAAATTACCTTGAACTTCTTACATGATTTGTGTGAGACAATCATTTGATGTTAACTTGGGAAGTTTCGTATTGATTGATTAATCACTTGAAAATTACTTGAATCTAGTGGTATGTGTAAGATTACCATTGTTGTCTTGTAAGGATGTTTCAATGATAAAATGAGAGTTTTAGAACTACTACCAATGTATGGATATAACAACCACAATGAAGAACTAGTTCGGGTCTGAAACTCCTGTTTGTGAACTATGTTTGTGAACGGGTTTAATTGTCAAAAGGTCCGGAACTGTGGTTTGCGAACGACTAAGACTAGGTAAGCCCGGAACTGTGGATCGTGTACTGTGTTTGCGAACACAGTGGTCAGGTTCTAAAATTGGTAAGTATGACAATTAATACTCATGAACTCAGGTTCGTTTGCGAACTGAGTTTGCAAACTAAAGTCCCTGGAACTTTAATGAAATAAGGTATGCGAACTTGTTTTGCAAACCTTGGCATTATGTTCATGAATTTTTTCTTGTATAAGTTCTTTGTACAACCACAAACCAAACCAATTATGTTTCAAATTGTTCATGGATATTTCTATGAGATAGTGAACATTTGAACAACTCTCTTAAAGCACATTTAGATTCATTTGATTATCTATCATGATTGATTGATCATCATATTTGATTTAGAAGTGTTAAATGAATATGGCTAAACTATAAGTTTTCATATGGCTAACTTCGGTTAACTGTTATTGAGCCAACCGTTATACACGTTTAGGTACGGTTCATCCATATCTAAATATATGTATGTTTCATTTATGTGTATCAAGCTAATACCATCTAACGGTGGAGATTGATTGCTTATTTTCTAAGCATACTTAGCTTGAATCTTAAATCAGGAGTTCATCTAACGGTGAATATCAATTGCTTTATTACTAAGCTATCTTAGCTTTGATTGTAAGCAACCCTGATTTGGAAGACAATATAAGGGAGAACTCTAGCATATGGGAAACCTAATCCCGACACGTGTGTCCTAGTTGCAAACTAGAGTCGATTCTCCATTAACCTTGGGTTTTCCAAAACCATTATTAGGTTAACACCTTGAAGACTTTATTAGGGATTCGAGAAGCCAGATCAAACTATTTTCTCTGTAATTGAGTATTCTGATCTTACTTTTTCTATCGTATTGAGTTTAATCTTCTCTAAGATTTTCTCGAGATTTATCTCTGATTGGTAAGATATAAAAAGTAATCACAACAGTTCTTCGTCTCAGACTGTTGTGATTCCACAATAACTTGTTCTGTTAATCAGTTAGGTTATTCTTAGGTGAATAATATTTTTAGGATGCTCTTCGGGAGTATAAGACCGGATTATTAGTTGAGTTTCATGTACACCTTGATATTTATCTTAAGACGGAAACAACAACCATAATAGACTTATTTGTGGGAGACAAATTTGTTCATAAGTCTTCGACTTTGGGTCGTATTAACTCTTAGTTGTGGGTGAGATCAGTTAAGGAAATCAAGTGCGCAGAGTCCGGATGGGATTCAAGAGGCGTAAGGAATGTGATTGTACCTCAATCGGTGTGAGACTTGGTTAGGGATCAACTACATTCCAGTCCGAAGTTAACTTATGGTAGGCTAGAGTCTATAGAGGCTTAAAACAGTGTGTTGTTCAAATATGGACTAGGTCCCCGAGTTTTTCTGCATTTTCGGTTTCCTCGTTAACAAAATTTCTGGTGTCTGTGTTATTTATTTTCTGCATTATATTTGTTTATATAATTGAAATATCACAGGTTGTGTGTAGTTCAAACATTGTTGATATATCTGACTTTGTTTGTTGGATAAGACATGATTGACACTCGGACATTGGTCTTTGGTACCATCCGAGTTATTCTCATAACAATCAGTCTCATGGATTTCTATCTAGTTGATTTAATGATTGTATTGAGAAAGAGATAAAGCTCTTTGATATCTTTCTTGATTGATTCTCACTTTTAAGTTGGTGCTCTCGGAATTATATTGGAGTTTATTCCATACAGATTGCCGAACGAAATATTGGGTGTGGTTGTTATACCCCCTCGTTTTCATAAATAAATCTAAAAACATGCAAGATGAAAATTATTGGAAATAGCTTGTGTAATCACAATATTTGTTATACCAAACCCTAGTTATCCTTCTCGAACACAATAATAAATTATCACAAGAAGTTCCCTGGTACTTAAACGAAAAAAAAATAAGCTAGATTTTTCCAGACTCTTTATTGGTACTGAGACCCTTGAGTTTGTCATCAATTATATCCACGAGCTCATCTGAGAAAATATCCTCATTGAGAATATTCAACCACTTCGTCATCAACTAGAGTTCTCTTCTTTCCTCTTGTTTCAATACCACCTCGAATACCTTCTTACATGCTTTCAAGAATTCGTGACATAAAAGACCAACTTGGTTGCGGAACTCCTTGGATGAGAAATTCTAAACACAAGTTAGGGTATATAAACAAGTTTGTAAAAAGTATTCTCTATCTAAGAGGTTTGTTCGTGACCTTCCCTAAAAATAGGGTTTTTGACGGAAGGGTCGGATACCGTGAGATACGTAAACTGTCATCCCAAAACTGTTTAAGACGAGGACCCCCCTTTCTTTCTTTTTTTCCAGAGGTAGACAAGAATATTTAGAGAGCACAAAATAGTTTCCAGTACTGTAATTTTCTACCCCTTTCTATGATATACCAGTTCCTTCTTGAATATATAATAATTCTTAGCTCAATAAACAGAAATTTAGAGCACAAGAGTGTTAATATTCATTAAAGGAAAATCATTGAATGCTTATCTTTTTCAGGAGCCTGGCTCAACATATTGTTTTTTTTGGCAATCTTATAGATTGGAACAACCATAGAAATACATAAAGGTTACAATATGAAAAAGATTATAGCACATCACCCTAAGCACTATTTGAGACAAATAGTACACCTGTTACACAACAATTCCTTATCCAGAAGGATTTTTATGGATAAGGTTCCAGACTTATGACTAACCTGCACAAGGGTGAGTCGAACTCTCACCAGAGGGATTATGCTGAAGTTTACCATTGCTTTTAGCTCTTCATTTTCCTGAGAAAATTCTTTTTGAACATGAAAAGTGATCATAAAAATTACTATCATCATGGAAAGAGACAAGATTAGAACCCTTACCTGAGGTTGATTGTCTGAAAAACGATAACAGTTTATCAATAAGATCTTTATATCCTGTAATGATCAATTCCATGTTGGCTTGTTGAATCGTTTCATTGATGAAAGCGCCAATTTTCTCGAAAGGTGTATGAGTATCCTTATGAACCAATATTTGTGACGGTTTTTCTGAGTTCTTCTTTAACCGATTTTGTATACTACCTTTATGACTTGTTCGAATATTTGTGGACCCAACAGAATTGACATTTCTAGTAGAAAATTTGTCTGAACATGTTTTCACCCCGAGAGGTTTAGATGTTCGAATATCAGCCACACCCTTTAGAATTAAATCTAAGGTGTTTTGGAGATGGTTAAACAGATAGTTTTCCTATCTCAGATTACACTTTCTTCGAACATGTCATTTATTGTTGCAATAGAAGCACACTTTCAGAGTTTCATTAAAATTAGAATGAGTAGTCTTATCATACCTGTTTTGTGAAGAACTCTTCCTCCTTAGAGACACAATTTTTTCTTGGTCAGAGAAATTTAACTGATCATCTCTAGACAAAGTACAAGTACTGAGTGCGATTTTGTTGGCTTATCATGAACAATAAGTGTTCTTACTTCTTCTAACTCATCGGCCTTTTCAGAAGCTGAAATCATGGTAGATTCTTTATATTCACTATCGCAACGTGGATTAGTACTCAACAACCATTCGATTTATAAGGCATTATCTTCAGCATGTTCTTCAATAAAAATCCTTGTTATCGAATCATATTCAGAAATAATACCAATGAGAGTATTGGTTTTGTGTTTCAGCCTATTGACCTCAAAAGACTGAACTTCTACATGTTTTAAAATCTCAGTATATTCTTTGGATGCTTCCCTTTCTACTTCTGAATCAGACTCATCAGTAAGATAATAGGGATTACACTTATGAATTTTCAACTGTTTTATGGGAACAGAGTGTTCATCTATATGAGAGTTTGAGAACTCGGACTCTTTTACAGAATCCATAACAACAATGTTTTTTAAACTGGTGGAACGTTTAATAGAGATTTCGTCTCTGTCCATATAGTCAGATTGCTTCTAACACAGACTTATTGGGTCTTTCGCGTGTTTGCCTGCTCTGATACCAATTGAAAACGTGGAGTACCGAAATACACCACTAACTTTTTCTTAGGAAACTTGGATGGACTAAACTCAAATATAATTCCGAGAGTTCAACTTAATGAATCTCAATCAAGGAATTATATGAAGAGCTTATATCTTTTTCTCTCACAATCATAAAATTAACAGAAACAAGTCTGTGAACCTGATTATGTGTGAGAGTACTTGGACGATTCCAAAGATCAATATCCAACAATAAATCAAGTCATATCCAACAAACAAGGATGAACATATCTACTTTTATTGATTAATGTACAACCTGTGATATTTCAATTATAAAGATAAAAAATATAATGCAAAAAAATAAAATAACACAGACACCATAATTTTGTTAACGAGGAAACTGCAAATGCAGAAAAACCCCGGACCTAGTCCAGATTTGAACACCAAAATGTATTAAGCCGTTACAAACACTAGCCTACTATCAGAACTTCGGACTGGATTGTAGTTGAGACTGAATTAAACCGTCACAACGATTCAGTTACAGTGGCGCTCCTTACGCCTCTTGAATCCCAACAGGACTCCGCGCAATTGATGCCCTTAGCTAATGTCCTTTATTGCCTATTTGAATACTTTAAACCAATTTGTCTCCCATAGATAAGCATATTTGTGATTTCCGTTCTGATCAAAGATCAAGGTGAGGTAGGAATTCGATTGCAATAGACAAAGTCTAGCAAATCTCAAAATCCGGTCTTATGACTCCCGAAGAGCAGCCTAGATTATTATTAACCTAACAAGTTGAAACTTGTGGAATCACAAAGTATGAGACGAAGATACTTTGTGATTTTTATCTATCTTATTTGATGGAGCAAGCTTAGCAATCAAAACAAGATCAGGATACTCGAACTATCAAGATAAAAATAGTTGGACCTGGCTTCATGAATCCCTAGGTGAAGTCTTTTTAGTCGCTAAACCCTAGAAGGATTTGAAGGAGAGGACGACTATAGTTTACAACTAGGACACACAGGAATAGTATCAGGGATTCAAAAATCCCAGTTATTTTAGGTTCTCATTTTATACACTTTCATGGTCAAGGTTGCTTTAGGTTTAAGCTAAGATAGCTTTGGAACCAAGCAATCAGTAATCACCATTAGATGAAAAACTTGACTTTGAGATTAACATAGAAGAATATACACTCTGGTTAGGATGGACCATAACTGAACCGTGTACAATGACCTGTTCATGAAGGTAAGCCGAAACTAGCCAATTTAATGATAAGCTTAATCATTTTCATATAACACTTTAAGACTTTTCTTGAATCACACATATGATCAAAAATGTCTACATAGTGTTTTTAGAGAGTTATTCAAATGCCGATTATCTCATGGAAATAATTTTGATGCATCTGAAAATATTCGACAGGGTAGGTACGTGTATTGTACCTGTTCGTGAATGTCTTTGCCATAGTATACTGGGTATGGATACCCTTAAGACAAAAACGAATTCATGAACTCACCGATCTTTTATGGTTTGCATATTGGGTATGCGTACCGTTTTCGGTTTTGAAACCAACAGATCTTTTCCGGTTTGCATAATGGGTATGCGTACCTTTCCTGGTTCACGAGTCACAAAATTTTTGTGGTATAAGGGGTGAGCAAAAAGTCCGGAACCGCAGATTTCACCCGTATCCGTCCGCAAAATTGCGGGTGAAACCCAAGCCGCAAGATTTATGGGCCGGACACGGGTGGGATTCTAAAATCCGCACTTTTAGCGGTTTGGTTACGGTTGGACTTTGAAATCCGCGGATTCACCCGAACCGGATTGGGTTTACTTCCAAATGTCCACATAAGAGTGACATCGTCTTGGTGAGTTATCAGTAAGTGTTATGTAATGGTCGAATAAGTAACTTGCAGCAAGGGAAACTGCACTTGAGATATATCTTACCAAATAAGGGATCATCTGCCTTTCTAAATCGAGATCCTGCTCCGTAAGTACAAAAGCTATTTGCCATCTTCACCGCTACACGTCAATATACACCTGTGGATTAAAAGTCCTCCATAATCCTGTACTTCATATCAAGTTTAAACATTTTTCAGCATAGTCGGCATTTACTTCGACGGGCATTGATTTTAAGCTTAAACATTTTTCTGTATAGTCAGTATTTACTTCGACGGGCATTGATCAAGACCCACGAAATAAACAACCACAGTTAGTGAAGCCATATGCAGGGGGAGGAGGAATTCACTAACAGAGTCTATAACACCACAGTTAAATGGGTTTATACACTTGAAACTACCTATGTGTTTATACAGTGACACATGGACTCCTTCGTGATGACTAAAAAATAGTCTTAAACTCCGTTCATTGCTTAATTTCACCCAACAATTTGGTTGGACTTGCAATTTGGATGTCTCATATGGCCCCTTAAACCATGTGGTGGTAACATCCCTAAAATGCAATTGATTCACTTATTGTGGGAGAACAAACTAACCCACTTACCTTTAAGTCCTAGTCACCATGTGATCTTCCATATTTACCAGCAGGTGATCTTTTTTTCTTTTCTTTTTTACTAAATTCGCGGTTAATCCGCATCCGACCCGTATCATCCATTGATCCGCAGATGTCAAATCCGTGGGTGATTGGGCCGGACACGGTTGGATTTTCCAAATCCGCAACTTTGACGGATTGGACGTGGGTGACCCTTAATCCGCATCCATCCGTCTGTTGCACACCCCTAGGTATAAATACTGAGTATGCGTACCATAAAGTCATTGCCGAACTATAGCTACGTCAGTACGTGTACTGGGTACATGTATTAAGGCTTCGGACCTATAACAATTCTCCCAGTATGTGAACTGGTATGCATACTGTCATGTATCCAGATTAACAGTAGTTCTATATCTCTCTAATAATCGATTCGAAACATTCCCGGATAACATCAATGACACATATAACTGTTCCATGCTATTTTCAAATGATTAAATTTTGAATCATAATTTAAGTCATGAACAATAAATTGTTCTTAACCAAATTCATCAAGTATGAACAAATGTTCTTAAGCATAAATAGTCATATTTCGAGAACGATATTCAAGATAAACTTGACTCGAAATTACTGTTATACATGTACTATCTAATTTAGTCATGCGACAATGTCTCATAGATAGAAAGGTGAAAACTTGGGAAATAGGTGGTTCAATCTTTACTTACCTTTTGATGTTGAAGTTCTCCAAAGCTCCTGTTGATCTTCTCCTTCAAACGGTAGAACGCAGTGATATCCGATTCTCAACTACAAACTTTTATCCTAATTCGAGACCTGACTAAATGTAGACAAGAAATCAAGATATAGTTTTAACAACAAGCTTGAGATAACAACACTTGTGAGTTCAACTGAACAATGCTCTAACAATCTTAAAAAAAAACTCAATTCCCACCTCTTTAACACCATCAGCGGACAAGCCAGGGACCAAGATAAAAGCCAAGAATAAAAACCAAACTGAAAAGGGGGGTTGGAGATCTAAAAAAAGCAGGAAACAAAAGGCTTTGGAGAAGCAAAAACAATCATCTAAAGATGATTAGGGAATTTAACAAAGGGGGAAAAGATATATAAATGATTTCGAAGAGTTTGACTGCCTAGATCGTCTCTCATGGAACAGATCTGGGCAGAAGAAATTCAGCAACTTGAGGGTATGTCCTAATTAATTGTGTTTATCAATAATTATAATTTTTCTGGAACAAGCCGTTAACTAAAAGAATATCTTCACAAATATTTAGCTCATAATCCTCATATACAGGGGTGAAGATGTTTTTCTATGAAAATTTATTACAAATCTTTATTTTTAAAAAAAATAGTTTTCAAAACTAACCATCGGAGAAAGTCTAATTATTTGGTAGGTTTTTATCGATATCGTGATATGAATTTAGCCAGGTCATGGGCTAGGGAAATTGCCTCATATGGTTTTTATCGCACCGTCAAATCAGGCAATTGGCACGTCTGAATCTCTTAAATTACCATGTGTGTTAGAAGTTTATAAAAGGAGAATAACTATCACGTCGCCATCGAGATTTAAATGGGATATTAAAAATTAACTTTGTCACTTTTACAAAAATATATTTTATGATATATACCCAAAAGCAGCACATACCAGGTTTCTAGTTCATAATTTGTCGATTCTTGCTCGAGATCGTGCCATGAGTGTAACCAGACTGTGGGGGAAGGAAATTGCCTCATGATTTTAATCATACCGCCTCACTCACAAAGTAATCAAGCAATTGGCACGTATATGGTTTTCCCTATTGGACAGTACGTTATTGTATCAGTCGATACGTATTTGTAATATGTTGACACTTATATAAGATCTAAGCTTACACATGGTACAGCTCGGCTCGATATTTATTAAACTTAATCCTCGAAATTAATGATTTATGTTAGAGCAACGCTAGGTCAAACTCACAAGTTTTAGTATGTCAAGTTTGTTGTCAAATTTAGTTGATCAAAATTGTATCTTAATGTATAATCTACTAAAGTCAGTTTCGGAATACGAATAAAGCATGGTAGTTGAGAATCAGAATTCACTGATCGACCTTGAATATTGAAGACTGAAGAACAATGAAAACATCTATGAAGACTTCATCAACAAAGGTATGTGAAGATTGACTATCATATTTGCTCATATTTCCTAGCTACCATTCTATCTACTAAGATAATGTGATATCACTTTTGTATTATGATAAAAATTACAAATAAAAAATTTCGAGTTCAAGCTTGTACTTGATAAATCTCTAATTACATTCGAGGAATGGAAGTTCTAAAGAACTTATCACATAATAGGTTGAGAATAATTTATTGTTCAATATATCGTAATTGCATAAGAAGTTCATAGGAGACATCAAGTTATTTTCCATTTCACGAACTAATTTGGTCAGTACATGAACTTTAAGTTTATTGATAATATACTTGATGAATAAATCTCTTACTAACTCATTTACACGAGCTTATTTGTTTAGTTTGCGAACTGATTGATTTTGAGATGTTCCACGACACTTTTGAATCCTCAAGTATACGAACTGATTTATAGTAAATATGCGAGCTAGTTGATTTTAGAGGTTCCTTGACACTTTTTGTAACTTGAGTTCACAAACTGATTTGGAAAGTTCGCGAACCTATAGATATAAAAAGTTCATAAACTCCGAGATGACATTTTGTTCATAAGTTTTTTTTGACCAGTTAAAGAACTGATTTAATCTTTAAGAGTTATCAAACTCTGTGATTGGTTGATGGTTTCATGGATAACTTAAGTATTATTTTTGGGCTAACATTTTGGTGCATGGAGCTTATATCGATAAATACGCTAGTGCACATTCTTTTTTGTAATTTAAGACAAACTTATCACAAGCATACATGATCAATTTATACTGAGAAGTTGAGCTTACTTGGTGTCAAAGTAATTCATAAACATGAAAACTATTCCATGATCTCAGCTTTTATAATAACTAGTTATAGATAGATAACTCTCTATATACTAGAATCTCAACCCTGGTACGATGATTCCTAGTTGCGTCTAGAGTTGTTCTCAAATACCTATGTTTACTTGTGAAACAAAATTAGTGTATGGCTTTTGAAGTCTTCACTAATGGATTCTTGAAGCCCGGTCAGACTATCTTTTACGTGATAGTTCTCGACATTCTTAATTTTATCTTGATCATCGTAGTTTTTGTATATGCCAGGTTTCGTCTCTTCTGATATACGACCATTCAAAAATCAAGAAATAAGATTTAAAAAAGTTACAAAGTTCTCTTCATCTCATACTGATGTTAGAGCACTGCTCGGTCGAACTCGCAAGTGTTGCTATCTGAAGCTTGTTTGTCAACTTTAGTTGATCAAAACTATATACTTGAGTTCTAGTCTACTTATAGTTATGTTTCGGATTAGGATAGAAGTGTGTAGTTGAGCATTAGACTTCACGGCGTTCACCAATTGAAGAAGAAGATCTACTGAAGAGCTTGGAGGAACTTCATCAACAAAAGGTATGTGGAGACTAAAACTTATCTATCACTCAGAAGTTGATTCAATTATATCTTTTAAAGAGACTTAGCCGTATAGCTATATATACTTTGCATTATACACATTTGAAATTTCGAGCCGAGTTTATCTCGTTTATATATATCTCGAAATACGTGTTAGAAGCTTTTTAGCTTTAGCTAAACTTAATTATCTACTTGACAAGTTTAGTTGTAGACAATTTATTTATTGGAAACTAAATATTAAGTCAAGATGATCATGTGAAAATTACCTTGAACATCTTACATGATTTGTGTGAGACAATCATTTGATGTTAACTTGGGAAGTTTCGTATTGATCGATTAATCACTTGAAAATTACTTGAAGCTAGTGGTATGTGTAAGATTACCATTGTTGTCTTCTAAGGATGTTTCAATGATTAAATGAGAGTTTTAGAACTGCTACAATGTCTAGATATAACACCGTATGCGTACCTTGTATGCGAACTGTGAATACTAGTTCAGGTCCGGAACTCTTGTTTGCGAAATGTGTTTGCAAACGGGTTGAACTGTCAAAGGTCTGGAATTGTGGTTTGCGAACAGTGTTTGCGAACGGCTAAGACTAGGTAAGTCCATAACTGTGGTTCGCGTACTCTGTTTGCGAACACAGTGGTCAGGTTCTAAAATCGATAAGTATGACAATTCATACTCATGAACTCAGGTCGTTTGCGAACTCAGTTTGCGAACTTAAGTCCCTGGAACTTTAATGAAATAAGGTATGCGAACTTGTTTTGCAAACCATGGCAATATGTCCATGAATTGGTTCTTGTATAAGTAATTTGTACAACTACAAACCAAACTGAATATGTTTCAAAATATTCATGGATATTTCTATGAGATAGTGCATTTGAACAACTCTCTTAAGCACATTTAAATTCATTTGATTATCTATCATGATTGATTGATCATCATTTTTGATCTAGAAGTGTTAGATGAATATGGATAAACTATAAGTTTTCATATGGATAACTTCGGTTAACTATTATTGAGCCAACTGTTATTCACGTTTAGGTACGGTTCATCCATATCTAAATATATGTATATTTCATTTGTGTGTATCAAGCTAATACCATCTAACGGTGGAGATTGATTGCTTATTTTCTAAGCATACTTAGCTTGAATCTTAAATCAAGAGTTCATCTAACGGTGAATATCAATTGCTTTATTACTAAGCTATCTTAGTTTTGATTGTAAGCAACCCTGATTTGAAAGACTATATAAGGGAGAACTATAGCATCCGGGAAACCTAATCCCGACATTCTCGTGTGTCATAGTTACAAACTAGAGTCGATTCACCATTAACCTAGGGTTATCCAAAACCATTATTAGGTTAACGACTTGAAAACTTCATTGGTGATTCGTGAGGCCAGATCCAACTATTTTCTCTTTAGTTGCGTATTCTGATCTTACTTTTTCTATTGTATTGAGTTTAATCTTCTCTAAGATTTTGTCGAGATTTATCTCCGATAGGTAAGATATAAAAAGAAATCACAACAGTTCTTCGTCTTAGACTCTTGTGATTCCGCAATAACTTCTTCTGTTAATCAGTTAGGTTATTGTGAGGTGACTAATATTTCTAGGCTGCTCTTCGGGAGTATAAGACCGAATTATTAGTTGAGTTTCATGTACTCCTTGTGTTAGAGCACTGCTTGGTCGAACTCGTAAGTGTTGCTATCTCAAGCTTGTTTGTCAAATTTAGTTGATCAAAACTATAAGTCTGGATTTCTAGTCTACTTATAGCTATGTCTCAGATTAGGATAGACTGTGTATTTAATCTTTAGACTTCACGGCCTTCATCGATTGAAGACGAAATGAAAAGACGAGGGTACCCAAATACACCACAATCTTTAATTTATCCACCTATAAGTCCTCAACCGAAAGTGATTGTCTATAGACTGAGTCGAGACAATACAACAAATCGGTTCACACTTCGTGTGATTGTCTATGGACACAAGATCGAGACAATACGACAACAAGATAACTTGTGTGATTGACTATTGATACAAGATCGAGACAATACAACAACGAAGTGTGATACTTGATAATAGGTTCGGACTTAACCAAACTTTATAGGATCACGATCAAGTATGTACGGAGTTATCGTTTGTGTATTTTACTTCTAATTATAATAAACAATTATAATTGCAGAAATAGAAAAGTAAAAGACACAACAAGATTTTGTTAACGACGAAACCGCAAATTCAGAAAAACCCCGGTACCTAGTCCAGAATTGAATACTCTCAGAATTAAGCTGTTATACAAAATCTAAACCAACTTCATATAGTTGAGACCAAGCAACTACCCCTAGTTCACTTAGTTTCCTCAGTATCCCTGCGCTTTCGACTTCGATTAGTGCACGCACTGGAACAATTCCTTTGGATCGTATTCCAAACAGTAAAGGAATAACAAATCTGTTTGGTAAAAACTCTATTGATTCTTTCAGATAAGATATCTCAAGTTATGCAAAGGCTCTTCCGTTTAAGCTAATAAACTCCTTTGCCTGGTTAGATCAATCTATCCAATAACTACAAAAGTAGTCAAGTTTATATTCTCAATCAATCGATATAGATTCCAACAAGAAACTATGAAATGATGCCGATCTCACACAACTATAAATCGAATAAATTCGATTCTAGTTGGATCCCAGCTGATCAAGGTCTGTGCAACACAAAGATATGAGAAACCAATAAGAAATCTTCTTCGTCTTTAAATCTTCTTTAATCTTCAATTATAACATGCACAACACCACTTGAACCTCTTGTGATCAATCACGCACAGAACGGAGTCTGTTAACAATGGATTATCACAAGATATATTTAGATCTACAAACAGTTATAAAGATCCCGTCGATACTTCGATCTAGTTTGAGTGAATCTTATATCAGAAGAGAAGATTCTCAAGAATAAACAAACTAGGTGCAATCAAAGTTTCAATAACCGTTAGTCAATCAAATCAATCAAAAACTAATAACACTGCAATTATCTAGTTTCCCACCAATAGTACTCGTAGAGCTTCTTGATCCCACATAAGTCTTTAAACGAGCGGTCGTAAGAGATTTCGCCTAATTAGGGTACTTTCCTCTCCGATTAAACGGCTCCACCAGAAACAACAAAAAGATGAAGTTTGCCTGGCTCATAAGATAGTTTGCTAGAAATGCAAACTTAGGTATCTATAGACCAAGAAAGTTTGGACACCAAGGATTTCAAAAACCGAAAATATTCTCAAGATATGCAATGAATGGCAAGATTCGGTTTTCATAATTCCAGTAAATGCTTGTCCAATATTTTCCAAAATCTCTCAATAGAAAATCTCCAATTAGTAAATGCACATTACTAATTTTTATTCTCTAGAGATATGCATTTAATTGCTGGTAATTAAAAGCATATAAAACTAAAAACCTTAATTAAAAGATTTTTAATTTATTTCGGTACAGGATCTCCTTGAGTACTAAGGAATATCTTTGAACAATAAATGATAAGAGTTATTGTCCATGTTCAAAGTATGTTGACATCTTTTCTCTGTAAATCATCTTTCATATTTACATTCTTGGAATCGGTTTTACCACACTTCCAAACAAGTTTAGAATTGATTCACCTGTTTTCCAAGACTACTCTATGATTAATCAAATATCAAATCACATCCATGGGTTCAATCGGTTCTACCAATCACTAGGATCGATTATACCCTAATATGGAAACATTGTGATCGGTCACACAAGTTAACAGGATCGGTTACATCAGTTACCAGTATTGGTTACATCAATTACCAGGACCGGTTACCATATACTCATGGTATTTCTTATGATCGGTCACACCAGTCACTAGGATTGGTTACACCAATTACCAGGATCGGTTACACCAATTACTAGGACCGGTTACACCAATTACAAGGATCGATTACACAACTTCTCTGTGATCGGTCACACAAATTACTAGGATCGGTCACACCAATTACAAATATCGATCATACCATCTCAGGTGATTACTTAGGATCGGTTACACTAATTAATCAAAACTAGTCATACCAAATCATAAGTCGGGCATTGTCATTAGTTGTACAAAGATACATAACAAAGTAACGATCGGTTCTACCATCTCACACATATTGGTAATCCAAAGATTTGCAATGAATAGACGTACCAATAAGCCTAGCGATTTCCCTTTTGATTCATAAAACAAGTTCATGAATGTACCTCTTTTAAACAAATGTAAAACATTGTATCCTATGATGAAATCTTCACCATTACCCATTCACATAATCATAACAACATTTATAAGATTATGTCGATGTCATATCTACGAAGTTCAAAAGATAAGAGTTATACTTCATAGTCTAATTCCCTAATACTATGATCATGTGATCATGTCTCACTACTAGAGTAACATATCCATACACAGCTTCGAAGTTATGTTTTTAATATAGCACGACTTGAAAGATACGTTAGGAATGAAACATTCAAGTCAATATTACTATCCTCAAGAGGAAGGATGATGTCGTCGTTGTAGCTCGTTATTTCTTCACGTTCTTCAGGTCTTCAAGTAATACTTGTATGTCTCAACATTCTTAGAATTTCTAGTCTAACCTAAACGAAGTTGTTTCTAGTACATAATCAAGCGACTCTTAGATGATTTTTGACACACTATAATATGATAACCAAACTTGACTTACCAATGCTTGGTGGGTTCAACCGAGCTATGCTCTAACACGAAGATCTACTAAGAGCTTGGAGGAACTTCATCAACAAAAGGTATGTGGAGACTAAAACTTATCTATCACTCAGAAGTTTATTATATTCTATCTCCTAATGAGACTAAGTCGTATAGCTATATAGACTTTTATATTATACACATTTGATATTTCGAGCTGAGTTTAACTTGCTTATATATTTCTCGAAATATGTGTTAGCAGCTTTTTGCTTTAGCTACGTTCATCATTATTCTTGACAAGTTTAGTTGGAAACAATATATTTGTTGGAAACTAAAAAATAAGTCAAAAGATGATCATGTGGAAATTGCCTTGAAACATCTTACATGATTTGTGTGAGACAATCATTTGATGTCGACTTGGTAAGTTTCGTATTCATTATTCGATCACTTGAAAATTACTTATAAGCTAATAGTTTGTGTGAGACAGCTATTGTCGTCTTCTAAGGATGTTTCAATGATTGAAATGGGAGTTTATAACAAAAAAATTTGTCTGGATACATCACAGTATGCGTACCTAGTATGCAAACTGTTTTGGTATGATTCAGGTCCGGGAACCTTGTTTGCATACCTAGTATGCGAACGGTTTTAACTGTTAAAGTCCGGGGACCTTGTTTGCATACCAGTATGCGAACGGTTCTACCTGAGTTAGGTCTGGAACGGCTGTTTGCGTACCCGTTTGCAAACGGATGGACAATACCAAAGTCCAGATACTATAGTTTGCGTACCTGTTTGCAAACTTAGTGGTTAAAGTTCTAAAATCGGTTGAGTATGATTCTCATACTCATGAACAAATACATTTATGAATTAAGGAATGCAATCTTAACCGTGGATTAATGTTCATGAATTGATTCTTATATAAGTACTTTGTACGATTAAGAATCAATCTGATTTTGATTCAATATGTTCATATATATTTATATGAGATAGTGAACAATTGAACAACTCTATGAAACACAATTAGATTCATTTGATTATCTTTCATGATTGATTGATCATCATATTTGACCTAGAAGTGTTAGATGAATGTGGTTAAGACAAAAGTGTTCATATGGCTAACTTCGGTTAACTGTTATTGAGCTAACTCAATATACACGTTTAGGTACGGTTACCCATATCTAAATGAAGGTATATTTTATTTGTGTGTAACAAGCTAAGACCATCTAACGGTGGAGAGATATTACTTCGGTTTTAAGCAAACTTAGCTTTAATCTTAAATCAGGATTTCATCCAACGGTGAATATTGAATGCTTTGTTACTAAGCTATCTTAGCTTTGATTGTACGCAAACCCTGATTTGAAAGACTATATAAGGGAGAACTCTAGCAACTGAAAAACCTGATCCCGACACTTTCCTGTGTCCTAGTTGCGACTAGAGTTGATTCTCCTTTAACCTAGGTTTTTCCAAAACCATTATAGGTTAACGACTTGAAGACTTCATTTGGGATTCATGAAGCCATATCCAACTATTTTCTCTGTAGTTGGGTATTCTGATCTTACTTGTTCTATCTTATTGAGTTTAATATTCTGAAAGATACAGAATCATGGCTCTTGTAACCATAGGTACCACAAAAAGGGATGCAGTAGAAGAAGTTAATGTGTATCTATTTGAAGGAATCAAATCTTCAAAAAAGAAGAAGGAGAAGTCTACAAATGATGAAAAGGGTTCTTCCTCTAACTGTTTTTTGTCTGTTTGTCATCATGATAATGACTTTAGGGATATTGTGAAGGATTTTATCAACAAAAGAAATGATTTAACATCTCGAATCATTTTATTTTTGGAAAAGATAGCTCACTACGAACAAATGTTGTCTCTGACGAAGAACACCTTGTGTGAACTTAAAACAGAGTTTAGTGAGTTAACTGACATTTCTGAAGACCTGGAAGAATTGAATGATCCTATAATCAATGGATTTTTCAATAATGAAAGGGAATTCTCTGTAGATGCCCTGAGAAAGCTCTACGCTATCTAGAAAATTTCTTATGAGAATTTGTTCTTATGTTTAAGAAGGATAACTAGGGTTTGGTATAGCAAATATTGTGATTACACATAGTTATTTCCAATGTTTTTCATCTTGCAATATTTTTAGATTTATTTATTTAAATACTAAGTAATTTGGAAGATGATCTTGCAATATTTAATCTTATTGGTTTTATATATTGGAAATGTCTTATGAGATATATATATATATATATATGTTTACGTTCGTGAACTGTGTTGTTATCTCATATATGCTCAAAAGTTAATTCTATTATGTCTTTATGTAAATATTGATAAAAGATAGAATGAACTTTTTGAGAAATTCCGCAGTATTGATCTTTCCCTGATCCACTATTATGTGAAAGTACTGTATTTACTCCGAAAGTTTTTCTTATGTTGAGTCATTTCCGGTTAAATTAATCATAAAGTTTCTCTTTTGATTAGTTTACTCGATCATATATTGGACATTAACAAATCGCGTCCAAAGAAATCCTTCTTTTCTCGTAAAAGTAAGGTCGCTCATGTTGTTCGCTTTGGAATGACATCAAATGGGGGGAGGGGAGTTCTTAAATGAACTTATGCTTAATTACCATATCTTTGTGGGGAGAGCGGTTATGGAATTTGAAGGGGTTAACTTTATCTTAATAAACTCCTTGATGAATACACTAAGTTTCGACTATGTGAAATCATCGAAAAAAAAGTTGATATTTTTTATTTTTAGTCATGAATTATCTTTTTAGAATTCATTATGATCCCATAGTTTTTGTACCTTTGTCAATTTATATTGACAAAATGGGGGAGAATTATTAGTAGTTCACACTACATACATATGGTTTACGGATCATTATGTAAGGGGGAGGGGATTTCAATCTAAGATGGAAGTATTGACTAAGGGGGAGTGATATATGTCACCATAGTATTATTTAAAAGTTGTGATGCAATTGGACTTTGATTCTATATAATAATACTATGACACTGAATAACAATGATTGAGAACTTTCGTTTTCGTATTATTATTGCTACGGATCTTCAACAACAATGAGGTTGAGTTGAACATATTCATAATCGATGGAGAACTTGAAGCAACGAAGAATTCAAGGAACTTAAAGATCCAAGGAAATCAAGCATGATGGATCATAATCTACAAAGTTTATTTATCTTGTAATCCATATGTATTGATAGTTTTGTCACTAAAATTGACAAAGGGGGAGATTGTTAGGGAACTGCTCGGTCGAACTCGCAAGCGTTGCTATCTCAAGCTTGTTTGTCAAGTATAATTGATCAAAACTATATACTTGATTTCTAGTCTACTTATAGTTATGTTTCGGATTAGGATAGAAGTGTGTAGTTGAGCATTAGACTTCACGGCGTTCACCAATTGAAAAAGAAGATCTACTAAAGAGCTTGGAAGAACTTCATCAACAAAAGGTATGTGGAGACTAAAAATTATTTATCACTCAGAAGTCTATTCTATTATATCTTCTAAAGTGACTAAGTCGTATAGCTATATACACTTTGCGTTATACACATTTGAAATTTCGAGCCGAGTTTATCTCGTTTATATATTTCTCGAAATACGTGTTGAAGGCTTTTTAGCTTTAGCTAAACTTCATAATCTATTTGGCAAGTTTAGTTGTAGACAATTTATTTGTTGGAAACTAAATATTAAGTAAAGATGATCATGTGAAAATTACCTTGAACATCTTACATGATTTGTGTGAGACAATCATTTGATGTTAACTTGGGAAGTTTCGTATTGATCGATTAATCACTTGAAAATTACTTGAAGCTAGCGGTATTTGTAAGATTACCATTGTTGTCTTCCAAGGATGTTTCAATGATTAAATGAGACTTTTAGAACTACTACCAATGTCTGGATATAACAAAGTATGCGAACCTTGTATGCGAACCGTGAATACTAGATCAAGTCCGGAACTCTTTTTTGCGAACTGTGCTTGCAAACGGGTTTAACTGTTTTGTGAACGGCTAAGACTAGGTAAGTACGAAACTGTGGTTCGCGTACTCTGTTTGCGAACACAGTGGTCATGTTCTAAAATCGGTAAGTATGACAATTCATACTCATGAACTCAGGTTCGTTTGCGAACTAAAGTCCCTGGAACTTTAATGAAATAAGGTATGCGAACTTGTTTTGCAAACCTTGGCATTATGTTCATGAATTGGTTCTTGTATAAGTACTTTGTACAACTGCAAACCAAACCGAATATGTTTTAAATTGTTCATGGATATTTCTATGAGATAGTGAACATTTGAACAACTCTCTTAAAGAACATTTAGACTCCTTTGATTATCTATCATGATTGACTGATCATCATATTTGATCTATAAATGTTAGATGAATATGGCTAAACTATAAGTGTTCATATGGCTAACTTCGGTTAACTGTTATTGAGCCAACTGTTATACACGTTTAGGTACGGTTCATCCATATCTAAATATATGTATATTTCATTTGTGTGTATCAAGCTAATACCATCTAACGGTGGTGATTGATTGCTTATTTTCTAAGCAGACTTAGCTTGAATCTTAAATCAGGAGTTCATCTAACGGTGAATATCAATTGCTTTGTTACTAAGCTGTCTTAGCTTTGAAAGACTATATAAAGGAGAACTCTAGCATCTGGGAAACCTAATCCCGACACTCTCGTGTGTCTTAGTTACAAACTAGAGGCGATTCTCCATTAACCTACAGTTTTCCAAAACCATTATTAGGTTAACGACATGAAGACTTCATTTGGGATTCGTGAAGCCAGATTCTCTGTACTTGCGTATTCTGATCTTACTTTTTTTTATCGTATTGAGTTTAATATTCTCTAAGATTTTCTAAAGATTTATCTCCGATAGGTAAGATATAAAAAGTAATCACAACAGTTCTTCGTCTTAGGATCTTGTGATTCCGCAATAACTTCTTCTGTTAATCAGTTAGGTTATTGTGAGGTGACTAATATTTCTAGGCTGCTCTTCGGGAGTATAAGACCGGATTATTAGTTGAGTTTCCTGTACACCTTGATCTTTATCTTAAGATGGAAACAATAAACAGAATAGACTTATCTGTGGGAGACAGATTTTTTTATAAGTCTTCGACTTTGGGTCGTAGCAACTCTTAGTTGTGAGTGAGATCAGCTAAGGGAATCAAGTGCGCAGAGTCTTGTTGGGATTGAAGAGGCGTAAAGAACGCGACTGTACCATAATCGGTGTGAGACTTGGTTAGGGCTCAACTACATTCCATTCTGAAGTTAACTTGTAGTAGGCTAGAGTCTGTAGCAGCTTAATACAGTATGGTGTTCAAATTTGGACTAGGTCCCGAGGGTTTTTTGCATTTTCGGTTTCCTCGTTAACAAAATTTCTTGTGTCTGTGTTATTTATTTTCCGCATTATATTTGTTTATATAATTAAAATATCACAGGTTGTGCGTAGTTCAATCATAGTTGATAAATCCGACCTTGTTTGTTGGATAGGACCTGATTAACACTTGGACATTGGCTTTTGGTACCATCCGTGTTATTCTCATAACAATCAGTCTCACGGATTTCTATCTAGTTGATTTACTTATTGTATTTTGAAAGAGATAAAGATCTTTGATATCTTTCTTGATTGAGTTTCACTTTTAAGTTGGTGTTCTCAGAAGTATATTGGAGTTTAGTCCATACAGATTGGCATACAAAATATTGGGTTTGGTTGTTATACCCCCGCATTTTCAGCGGCTTAATACAATGTGTGTGTTCAAACTAGACGGGGTCCCGAAATTTAGTGTTATATTGTTAGCTTTCTGGTTAACAAAATTTCCGGTGCCTTGTGTTATTTCTTTTTCATATTATATTATTTTATCTATATAATATAATATAATATCACAAGTAGTGCACTAATCAACCTAAATAGGTTTTAACTTGGCAGTAATGATCTACAAGACTTGTTCTTATTGAATTTGGATTTTGGGATATAGATGATAAAAGATTTTGCCTTCGAATCTTGAAGGTTCAGGTAAATACTAGGTGAACACTGTATATTTGTATCTTAATTGCTCATCCAAATGATTCCTTGTCCTACAATCCTGAATAAAAATTTCATGTTCGAACTATAGATTGTACAAAGTTTATCCATACAGGTTCACAACAAAATTTAGATGGCGTATTAGAAACCTTCATTTCTTTTCAATCTTTTTGTTCCTTGAATCAATCAAGCAATCAATTCTTCTCAAACCACTATATTTTCCAGTAAACAATAAGAATAAAATCCCTCATATATGTTAGGTGAATTATTATTTTTGCGACAACTTCAGTTTGGATCCTGTTTAATTAGGTTTTTTGTTTTGAAATGAAGAGAAAATATTGAATAGATTCCTTAAAATTTGAATGTGAACTTTTTTATATGATTTAAAAGAAAAATCATCTTGATAGAAGAAACTATAAGTGAATTTGATCAATAAGTGCTAATAAGCTTTAAATTCTTGTGAATATGGCATAACTACTTACAATAACACTCCCTACTGATATTCGTGGTTATGATGGATAATGGTATAACAGGTTTATGTTGTGTGTTGAGAGAAAGAAAAAAGTGACTAGTGAAGATGGAACTTGGAAGAAGGTTAGTGATAAGGTGGATAAAGGATAAATTCACTTATTCCATGCACATCATGTCCCATGTTAAATCAATCGGTATTGAGTTGTTATACAACGGGTCTAATAGCGTTTTTTATTTTAACATGTGTCTGACAAATACTCCATAAGTGGGCAATTTCAGAAATTTTCAAATATTGCAACTCCCGAATTTGGATGAGTTAAGCCAAGTTTTGGCCTCTTTACTTTGCGTATAAGGATGCCTTAAGTGAACGATCTACCTTTTTTTAGTGGTAAAATATCTCTACACACATGGATACATCCTAGAAGCCGAAGTTATGGAATAAAAATGAGGCGGAGTGCTGGATCCTACCTGTAGGTTTAACGTTGTAGCCAAGATATCTACCACATCTAGCTAGGATGATGACTCGTGGAAAGTAACTGAGAAGATCAATGGACGAGTTTGAAATAGGAGACAAAGCATTTAATGCCACTGAAAAAGTGCAGAGGAAGTAAACAAATGACCAGAATAAGGTGAGACCCAACCACGTAAAGACTCACGAGACATCTCTATATTGGGCCGGGACAAGGAAGACATCAGTGAACTATGAAGACTATATCGGGAACATTACATCGTAACCCAATGGGGACATGCCAACCTGAAAACACATGATCAACATAGCTAAGCTATCAGAAGAGGTTATGTTTTGGGATTATTTGGTGTTTGGTACTTAGGATTTGCCCAATTTTAGTGTTTGGTCTAACATTTATCCAAGTTAGGGCTTGGTAACTGGAAATGATGTTGACCAGCATTGACTATATTCAATCTTGACTTCTGTTTATTTATTATTTTTTCTTTAAAAAAACTAATTACTTAATGTTGTTAGGGTTTCCGTTAGCAATCTAATTGAAGAACCTGTTCTTCCACAAATTGAAAACCATCAGAATCTTCAAAAAAAACTTCTTGTTGAATGATGGTATTGATTAACTGCATTATATAATTTCTATCTGAAAATTCCTTCATGTTTTTTCTCTGAATAAATTATATGTTCTCCTTGATCATCTGAACCACCACCATTTGAATCATCAAACAGTTTCTAATGGGATTTTCATAAATGTTAGAACAAACTTAGCAGTAAATTCTTGATCTTCAGTTTTTAATGCTTTTCTAACACCTTCAGTACAATTACCCCTCTCAACAATTTCACAATTATATCCAGATACCAAAACTCAGGAAATCATTATACACACAAATCAAGTCCTAAAATACCAACATACCCTAAAATCCCTAGGATAAACTTTAAATCTGAAATAAAAATGCATAAAGTATAATCAGAAAAGGACGTACAGATACCGAAACCATCAATTAAAATCTTAAATTTGGAGCAGAACATTCCTAATAATTGGTATTAACTACCACTTCTTTCTGTCGAATAAATAAAAGAAAGTTATTAAGAAAATCTTCAATTTCAAGTATTTGATTCGTCCAAGAAAAAACACTTTATATTCCAATCAATCATAAGATATAACTAGTTTGCACCAATTAAAAAACCCTAATAACAAATTATACCTTTCTGATTGTTGATGTTGTTTTAAACAAAAAAACATTCTAGAATAAGTTCTTGTTGTTGTTATTCATTTTGTAAAAAAAATGAAAGAGAAAACCAAAAGAAAAAACATTAAAAAGGAAGATACAATTTTTTTTAATTCTTTTCTTTCTTTATCTTTTTGAAGAGGATGCAGTTCTTTTTGATGATTTCACGAAGAAGTGAATAGAAAAAAAAAAAAGATAAGAAGTAAGTGTTGTTGTAATCTATCCATTAATATTTGATGGGTGGAATCTATTTGGACCGTCCACGTCTATACTTGGTTAGGACTTGGTCAGTCATTGTTAGTAAAGTTAAATATGTTTTAATAATTAAGCATTTAGTGGAAGGAAAATAAAACAGGTTATCACTTAAGAAAGTCAGCGCGATTCAACGTCATTTCCAGGTACCAAGCCCTAACTTGGACGAATGTTAGACCAAATACTAAAACTGGATGAAACCTATGTACCAAACATCAAATAACCCTAGGTGAGAGATAAGCATAGAGGATATTAAGAGTGTTCTTGAGAGAAATAACTTAGACCTAGGTCTGTGTAATCCATCTTTACTTGATAAGAACAAGTATTTGTCATCCCAACTTTTCTCTGTTTTACCGGTATTATAGAGCTTCTGGCCTCTACTGCTACCTTTATTTTACACCAAACCCTAATATGCTAACTATATTGGTCTTTGATAATCTCCGTTACTTTATGATCATTGACGATGAACTACAACGGTGGAAGGAGGCTGATGTTAGGGTTTTGTTTCTCCTGTTTGTTAGGATTTTTCTTCTCCTCTTTTATTAACGATAAAAGATTTTTCAGGATGATGTTGGTATTTACATCATTTGATTTTTTACTTCTTGGGTTTTCGTAGGGTTTTCACCTTTTCTTTTATTAACGAGAATACGATATATCTGGTTGATTTGGTTTTTTACTCTTTATGATCTTTGGTTTTCATAGGTTTTCTACTTCTCTTTTATTAACAAGAAGACGATATATCAAGCTGATTTAGTTTTTTACTCATTAACAGTGATCTTGGATTTTGGTATGGTTTTCTTTTTCTCTTTTATTAACGATAAATTGACTAAACTCTCCATTTTTTGTTTTAGGAATTTTTATTCTATGTTGGTAAACCCTTGCAGCCTTACCATATTCTCCATTGATCTATTTCTTCTTAGTTTTATCAACTTTTACATTGTATCATTTGTGGTCTTACAAACTAAAGATATACTTTGGTCCCATTTGTGCTCTCATTGAATAAAGTAAAAGTAAATTACGCAATGAAGAGGATTGCGGTCTTTAATTGGGGTTATAGATCAATAAGATTATGTTCAATGGTTTTCCAAATATAGATATATTTACTGCCTATCTTCTTATGCAGACTTTCCATGTAATAGAACAAAGGAAAAGTTTCTCTATCAAGCATTCGGTGTTCTTTCACCCTTTTTTTTTCCTTATTTACTTTTCCTGTTTACCATCTCATAATAATTGAACAACCAGAACATATATAGCAGGCTAGCAACTACGGAGGCCATGAAGTGGAGCGTAGTTGTACGGAATAACAATCCAAATTGGATCCAGAAGTTGCAACACTCTCAAAAGAAACACATAGCAGAGGAGCAAAATAATTAATTAAATATTGCTCCCTCCGTTCCTAAATAGATTACATATTCATTTTTAAATTTTGTCCTACTAATAGATGACCTATATCATTAAATAATGGGGATATTTCTAAATCTAACCTTTTAGTTGATTATTGTTAGTATATGAAATATGTATAATTTGATAGCCATGTTTATATTCGTCTAGTAGGTTTTTTAAAATGCTTTTCAATAATATAAAGTTTACGAATATCCGTGGTATAGTTAATAGATAAATCAACTCTAAGTTTTACTAATTACATCCATAAGGGTAAAATTATTAAAAAAAAAAAAAACCTCTCCTCCTTGCCTTAAGAATTGTGCAAACTTGAACTATGTCATCTATCTAGGGACGAAGGGGGTATTTTGGTTTTCTTCAATTCTTTCAAGAACTATGGTTTTTAATCTCATAATAACTAACAGGGCGTCATTGCATTGTATATTTGGCCTCCAAAACCAATATAAGTGCAGCCTGTGCTTTTCGGTTAGATCCCCCAAGTTTGTTTGTTTTTAAGTGAAGGTTATATTGAAAAGAAAAAACAAATTTACAAATGTACAGATGTATGAGCTACATAACGCTCAACCCAACAAAACTGGAAACATAAGTTTAGAAAGTAACGATAGTCTGCCACTGAAACATGATCTGGTTAATAGACAATCTATCAAAAATTGAAGTTGTTGAGCTCCACAAACAGACGTTCTGCTTAACGTTGACTTCCATCTCCTCAGCTGATTTAGCACGACCACCATGAACCCCGAGTATTCCTTTTATTCCAAACTTCCCAGAAGATAGCAAATGGTATAATCTGTCAAATGACATATTGTTTTTGTCCAACTTTAATAAGCCCCCAACTCTGCAGTGAAGATTTAAACGCTTCTGGTATTGTCCAACTAACATTTAGAGATAAAATAAAGTAATCCCAAATATTTTTAGTCCAACTGCAATGGATGAACAGATGATTAATATCTTCGTCTTCCTCATTACATAACACACATGTTATTGACTGAACTTGTATTCCTTTATCCCTTATCACACATATTATTGGATTGAAATCGTGTAAAGATGCCCAAGTCATAAAGATGACTTTAGTAGGAATGTGCTTGCGTTTCAGTAACACCGAGAAGTCCAAATCTTCAGGAGAAACAATCAGCTTCTCACAGCATGCTTTAGTAGTAAATAATTCATCTGTTGTATCAGCAACTCCAGTCGAAAGTACCACATTCATCATGTCGTGCCTGATCTCCAAGAAATCAATTATTTCCGTCGGGTTGAGTTCTCTGGAGAATAACATCCTCATATTTCTCCCAAAATATCAGCAACCATGGCATTCTTTTGTGTATTTAGCTTATACAATCTAGGATATTTGTCCTTCAACGCTTGTTTCTCGATCCACCAGTGCAACCAAAAACGAATACTGCTCTCATCACCCAACTGAGTCTCACAAACTTCATAGAATTCTCAACTTTTATTAACAATCTCTTTCCACATACTCCTACAAGTAGGACTGTTATAAATTAAGGGAACCATACCGTTTTCAGCAGCTCCTGATTTTCACAAACTATCTTCCTCCACCAAGCCTGCTTCTCTGTGGTATATCTCCAATGCTATTTAGCCAACAATGATTTGTTAAGAAGCATCATATTTCTAAATCCTAAACCTCCACTTTTCCACGGTTTAAAAACTTTCAGCCACGAAACCCAGCTCATGTTTTTTAGGTTTTCATCTTCTCCCCGTAAGAATTTACGCATAATGTTATTTAGTTTCTTCTCTAATGAAGCCTACATCACTAACACAAACATGAAATAAGAAGCAATACTTTCCAATGTACTTTTAATTAACGTAAGTCTACCTACTTTATTGAGAAAAATCCTCTTCCAAGGTGCAAGACTCTTCTGCATCTTCTTTATCACCACCTCCCAAATTGCCTTTTTTCTTCTAGTAGCACCAATTGGCATTCCTAGATAAGTAATGGGTAAAATATCAATTTTATAGCCCAATTCTAGTGCCAATTCATTCACCATTGCATCAGCTCAAATGCCGATCATTGAACTCTTTTCTAGATTCAATTTAAGACCAGTAAGCACCTCAAAAATCATTAAGACAACTAGCAGATTTTTAACCTATTCCTTAGAAGCATTGAGAAAAATAATGGTGTCTTCCGCAAACTGCAGATGAGTCACCACCTTACCACCCTTGATAAATTGAAACCCTATAATCCTCATCGCCTGCTGAGCCTCATTGAGAAGAAGAGATAACACTTCTACCACCAATAGAAAAAAAGAAAAGTGATATAGGGTCACCTTGTCGCATACCCTTTACTGGTTTCATTCAATCCGTTGCTACACCATCAACTAGCAATGAAAACTGAGCTTCAGTTATGCACCACCTTATCCACTGAATCCACTTGTCTCCAGAACCATTTTATGCAAAATAACGAAAAGAGAAAGCCAATTGACATTGTCGAAAGCCTTTTCCATATCAATCTTGCACAAGATCCCCGGTTTGTGTTGTTTAAATCTACTGTCAATGCACTCATTTGCCACTAAAATCCCATCCAAAATATGTTTGTTTTTAAAAAAAGCTTCTCGGGCACTAGAAATAAGATGCGGCATTACCACTTTTAGTCTTTCAGCCAAGAGCTTGGATATGATTTTGTAGAAGCTACTTATAAAACTTAGAGGCCTGAAATCTTTAGTTGTTGACGAGTCTTCTTTTTTTGGAATCAGTCTGATGAAAGACATGTTGATCCTCCAATCTGCTTTACCATTAAGATGAAAATCTTTTATAGCTAGCATAACGTCATGCTTAACTATATCCCAACAACACTTGAAGAATTCCATGATGGATCTGTTAGGACCTAGTGCTTTGTATAGCAGTAGTGGGGGGAAAGAAAGAGAAACACCGATGACGTGGCTGGGTTTTAAGGCGATTTCTAGGGCACCATTTTTTTTCTGCAATTTCCATGGCAGAAGTACTTGCTTCTTCTTCCCCTCTTCCAAACTCAAATCAGAGTAATGGATCTTCTAATTCACCGATTGATTCAGAGACTAATCTTGGGTTAGTGAACTTTCCTCCGCTAAAAGCTTCATCTCCTTCCTTGGGAGTTATTAGAGATCCAAAAGCAAAACCTAACCCAGATCTTTCTTCCTCTTCTAAAGTTTTATGTTGGAATGGAACCCTTGTCAACACCAGCAGAGCTGCAGCATCTTCAACCACAAAGCTTGATTTCGTTGAAGCCAAAATAATTGATGGAAAATCTACTGCATTTTTCACTGCAGGTGAGCTTAAACCACACATCTCTATTTGTGAATCTTTTGTAGTGGGTTATTTTGTGGAGAATAAACTTCCTTTCCCCTTGGTGAAGGATAGCTTAAGTGCTTTATGGAAAACAAAAGGTGATTTCTCCATGACTATTCATGGGGAACAAGCTTTTCTGTTCAAATTTGTTCAAGAAGAAGATAGGGAAAGAATTCTAGATATGGGTTCAGTTTTTATTGGAAAAAAAAACTCTTTCTTATCAGACCCTGGTCCCCTTCATTAGAGCAAGGCATTGAATCCATCACTTCAATTCCCATATGGATGAATCTTAGGCAAGTTCCTCTGCATCTATGGAACAAACTTGGATTGTCTAGAATTGCAAATATTGTTGGCAAGTCAATTATGACAGATACGCCTACAGCTTTAAAGACTAGGATGTCTTATGCAAGGGTGTGTGTTGAAGTTACGGCTGATTGTTGTTTCCCTACTGAATTACCAATTCAAATTGATGATGTCAAGTTAGTAGTGAAAGCGGAATACCCTTGGAGACCCTCCTCTTGCTCTCATTATAAGAGCTTTGGCCATTCAAGTGCAAGGTGTAGTTTAAAATCTACACCAAAGGTCTCTGCTGTTTGGGTTCCTAATTCCAAAAGTAACAACTTAAATCAAGTTGAAGAAGGGGAAAATGTGAATGGGTCAGTGGAACCAAATGAAAGCATTGAAGTAGGACTGGTTTCCACTCCTTTGAATGAGACTTTGATTTTGCAAGGAGAAAAAGTGTTGGATACTAATATTGACAAGAATGGAGAAGAAGAAGAACCTTTCCCCTTGAAGGATATTTTCTCGGAAAATAAAGAGGAGGTTAATCGATTTGGGAGTAGTGGTAATGAGGCAGGGATTTCTCAATCGGATCCTGAACAAGAAAAGGTTCTTGGTGAGTGGGTTTCTTATAAAAGAAAGAAAGACGCCGGAGAAAAGAAAAAAGAAAAGCCTACTCTTGAAAGTAGTCAACCGGCTCTGGAAAGTGCAAACACTTCATCTACTAATCCCGTCATTCCACCTGGTTTTGAAACACATAACATGTTTCATGGTTTCGAAGAAGAAGAAGAAGAACAACAACAACAAGGGGAGGTAAGTACGTCCCAGTTAGTTTCAGTTGACTCAAATGTAAGCATCGCAAAACCGTCCTCCTCCAAGCAAATTATAGGAATTGGTATGAGATTGGGTATAAAGCCCAAAGGTACAGGTACGCTCCCTAATGGTACTCTTTCAAGTCTAAAAAAGAAAAAGCTTCCCAAAAAATCTAAAGTTCCTAACAAAGTCTCGGAAGATAAAATAATGGAGTTTGGTTCTTCATGGGGATTATAATTTCCACCTCTAAAAACTAATCGTGAAGAAATGTTTAGTGATCTCGCAAAAAAACACGATGATTTAACTATAGAAAAATGTTGACGAGTCGGCTTATTGACAATAGACAGTGGTCTTTTTTGTGTTTGCATCTTTACTTTAGCTTTATTTTTGTTTTGTTGCTATCTTTGTGAGCTTTTTGCTCTCTGACAGTTGTATCCGCCTGCACACGGCTTGTGTGCTTTTTAATCTATCCTCTTTGAACGATAAAAAAAAAAAAGGACCTGGTGCTTTGTTAACACCAGGTCTCTTGATTAGCATTATGCACTTCTTCCCGCTAAAATCCCTTTCAAGCCTTGCTAATTGATTTAAAAGTGAAATTATTAAAACTTGGAGACACACAGATGAAGAAGCAGTCAAGAGATCCCCAAGTTTTGTTTTTAACTTTATAAAAATGGATAAGATGTTGGTTAAACTTCTCACAGGATGGCCACATTCCACTAATGTATCTCACTTTTCTTCTTAGCTAATTAAAGGTCATACAAAGAGAAATGGAGGTTGAAGGAGGTTGAAAGATAGTTGAGTGTCGTTACCTATACCCAATGAACTTCACTTTCGTATTCTTGGTAAAACTAACAATGAAATACTAAAATACATATCAAAATGATGTTATTATTACCAAGCAAATATGGAAATGGAAGTTTCAACTTCTTATTTGTAGCTCACCAGTCACGGTACCATTTCACATTCCATATCAACTAATCAAAGGCGTGAAGTATAAAAAATGAATGTTTTACCCGTCTCGTAGTTTGTTCAAGACTAAAATCAACTAATGAGTTTCGTTGAACTAGGCCAACTAGGTCTCCCGAATAACAGTTAGTAGTTACCTCAGTTGAAAACATGGCATTTTGGGTTTACATTGATTGATCAAGAATGAAAGGAACTTTGTTGTATAGTATTCAAGGCAATGGATTTGGCCGTTTTGTGTGCAATCTTCTTTGGTCATTTTTGGCATAGTGATTAAGCCTCCTCTTTCAACTGTTAGGCTTGCATATTATTCGAACAAATTTGACCTTTTAAATTACTTTTCTAAAAGCTTTTATTTCCTTTGAAAACATATGATTCACGTTGGTTGGTTCACCATTCCAAAGGCACAAGACTCGCAAGTACACAACGTTTTACTCGGTTCCTTATTCTGAGAGGGTAATTTTACAAATATATTACCCTTTATATTAACGGTTTGACTTCTAATTTGATATAAACTAATGAAAATTAGTAAGTATTATTGATTTGATATTTCTACGAAAGCCAGACAGTGCTAGTCATTGGTCATTAGTGAAAAGAGTTAAATGTTTACAAGGAGCACTGCGTTATTTATTGAATGTAACCAATGGTTTTTAGAGAGATTAACAGAAAACACAAACTATTAACTAACGACCAAACAACGAATCGCAGGGTTTCATTGTCCAGTACAGCCGTAATACCCATCCTCTTTTCTTTCGTCCATAGGCAGGCAATTACGACTAGACTAACAACACTACTAATTTTCCTGGACTAAAGTGTACTAAAACTTGATTGGCGTCCTAATTGCCCATTAAACACACTAACCTCTTCATGTCAGTAGGGCTGTCAACGGTACCTATCGGAACGGATATGGCCTCTACCATATCCGTTACCAATAAGATTACCGGATATCCGATAGTAATTCATTATAATAAAAATAATTTAAATTTTTTTCTAGTCTTTCTGTACATTTGATAAATTGTAAATAAATCAAAGAAACTCTAAGGAAATTCAACTAAATAAAACCAAATACCTTGATCAAATGCAAAAAAATTGACTTTAAAATTATTAATAATTATATTTAAACAAAACTCAAATCTTTAATCTTCTAATCAGAATTGAAAAATCCTCCGCTTTTCTCACAACCAACAAAACTAGTTGTGTTTTTTTTTTCTTCCATAATATTTTTATTTCTAAGTCTTCATATACTACCAAGTTAACAACTAAATATATTACTCAAAAAAAAAATTAAAAAAATTGCATATGCATTCTTTAACGGATAACGGCTATTATCCTATAGGATAGTACCTTTTCCGTATCCGTTTCGTTAAAGTAAGAATATCCGCTAAGGTATCCGTATCCGTTATCCGAAATTTCGGATAATATCCTAACGATTCGAACGGACTCGGACGGATATCGAATATTCGGTTATCCATTGGCAGCCCTCCATGTCAGACCAAACTATGAAAACACCTCAAAGTATCACTGAAAGGGTGTTTTTCTTTGGTTTCCCAAAGGAATCATAAATACTTCCAACCTCTTGGTTCTAATTTGTCCACGAGTTTCACATTGAAAACATATGTCAATATCCGGTGATTAATTTTCAAAGATTATCTTGGTTTGGTAAAGATTATCTTGGTTAGGGAATTTTAGTACAATACGTCCAAGACACGTTATTTGCATGCTAACATTTTCTGCTTTCATTCTCCGTTTTTTGCTTGGCGTAATAGTCATGAAAAATACGGGTAACGGTCTTTGCTAATGGAAAAACAAAAACTGAGAAATTAAGATTACACTATCATGCCGATCGTATTAAGTCTTTGTAAGATGGCAACGAGGCTCTTTACCGATATATGCCTTCTGCAGTCCTTTTCTCTAATGCACCTCCACAATTATGTGGATAAGACGGAGATGTAAGGGATTATATTTTTGTTGGTGAAATCGAATTTTGCTCTAAAACTATTTATCTTTATCATAGAAAATCACAATATAACAAATCTTTCAAGATTATCTAGATTTTTGTACTTCCACAAAAACTAATTTACAAGACAAGGATCGTATATATATCTCCCCTTTTAATGACAATGCCCTAAAACACTAATATTTTGGTATACCATCGTATTCTTCATGTACGGCTGGTAAACACATTTTTTAAAATGTAACGGTTATGGTTCCTAAATATGTTGCAAAACTATAATTTCTTTGCCCGTTCCTCCGTTAGTAACTTATATTAGTTCGATTTTAGTGAGTCAAATAACCGTAGCTAATTATTTAGGAACACAAATATCCGTATCAAAATTAACCCTACAATTCCAACGAAGCGTCAGCTGCCATGCAACGTGTTGGATATTTTCAAGAGGATGCAATTTTGTTTTCCCGGTTTTAGTTTGAAAACCTAACTTGGACGCGTCTTTTCCCTATAGCCACCATTATTACCTCTTGAAGGTAGGTATATGTTGGAGATGAAAAGACATCTCCAATGGACATGAATTCTTCTATAAATTGCGGTGATTGTTTATCTCGAAGCACATCAAAACTTGCTGCTTTCTTCTCTTTAATAACATCATCAGAATCGGGTCAAGGAAGTACAATCCTTGAATTCGATTACAGTGTTAGGGCTTCACGGAATCCTGAAGGCATAATTCATTAACCTGTTATACTCGTCAATTTGTGAAATGTCGAGTTATTATCTAAAAGAATCGAATGATCATTGGAGTCAGAGATATACCAATTCTCTCTATATTTTCATCCTCTAATTTTTAACCCAATTTTTGAACACAATGCACATGCTCTCAACTTGTTATTATCAATTATGTTAAACAATGTGGGATAAAAATATCTAATTTTCTTTTGCCGTGTATAAACCATGTAATTATCCGAATGTAAAAATCATAAGAAACATTTGTATCTTTAAAGATTATACATAATTTTTTGAAGGCAATTCTTTGAATATGGTTAACTTAAGAAAATGATTATGTTATCTTATTTCTTGGGTATTCTTGATATTCAATTAAGAGAACTCACAAAATCTTAATTTCTTTGGATTTAATTTGGGTTTGAATTCGGTTCGGCCTCGAATCAGATGTTTGATTATTTATTTATTTTTATGCCTGATTCCAATCATGCATCTTACTCAGAGGTATTTAAAAGAGATACAAATTGTATGATTGATAAATGGGGATACCAGTATTAGTGGGTAATACGAATCCAAAATCAAATTCAAACCCAAATCAAATCCAAACAGATAAGTTTTTATTTGAGTCCCCTTACTCGAATCCACTCATGAATCTTACTCAGAGGTATCTAAACGAGATACAAATTTACATAATTGATAAAAGGGGAACTGGTATTAGTGGTGGTGATACCAATCCATATAAAACAAAACAACCATGATTGAATTGCTGGATTGGTATCACCCCCGCTAATACATATCTTCCTTTATCAATCATGCAAAATTTGTTGATGATGTATCAGACGATATTCAAAAGTTTTATGTAACTATGTTATTTAATAATTTATAAGTCGATGTAATAAGTTAGATTCGGGATATAACGATTCTGATTCACACGGGTTAGTTGTGTTAGAAAATATAAATCCAACTATGTTAATTGGAATAGTCATTATATATATATATATATATAATAGTCCTTATATGTATAAGAAAAATATATAAGCTTTAAGCAACGGTTCGTATCTCAATACACTTTCCCTTTTATTAAATACAATTAATCTCAAATCAAGTAGTATATATGCAAAGCAAATTCATGTTCATATTTTGTTATGCTTTGTAAGGTGCACATGGTACGGGTTTTGCATTAAACCAAAACTTGGTGAACCGATTTCTAGGTTTCTGAGTACGTGTCAAACCGTTTCATAATCAGTTTGGTACAAAACAGAACCAGGTGTAAAAACGAAAATTTGAATTTTAATAAAAAATAAGAAAAAAAGCTAAGTATATATCACTATACATTAAAAAAAAAATTGCTCAACATTTACTTAAGTTTGTGGTGCAAAAACAACACGAAAATGATAAGATACGCAACCTTGAACAAAATAGAAACCATGTTGATCTATAATTTATATATGGAACAAGATGGAGATTGCCACAAAATATTTACTAGAAATTAAAATCATCTAATCGGTTTAAACCTGCGCTTTTTTTTTATTTGAGGGCTCACCAAAACTAAACCAAGATTAACATTTTTTTCAACACTAAAGCTATCCCAAGCCAATGAAAAAAAATAGTTGGTTCGGTTTAGGATCAAATGGTCAGTTTTTAGTTCGTATTTGAACTTTTATGCATCCCTAAATCTGTTTGTAGTGTAGCTCCAAGTTATTCATCTACTATCTCGAATAAGGATATCATTGGATTTGTAAAGAAAAGTTTTGCAACATTTCATATTTTCTTTTATAATTTTTATTTACACGGCCACAAAAGAAAGTATAAGAAATGCTACTACTTGTTCGGTTGCGCACTAGGTTAGCTATATATATATATCTTCTAATCAAGATGGAGTGAGGATCCGTTGACACTGTTTTTCTCACACCTCATAATTTTACTAGCTACCAAAGTATTTATAAAACTCAAATGATAATGAATTCGAAATTGTAATATGTTTCCCTTGCAACGATTTATATTGCTACCAAAAATTAGTACATTTCGAGATATTATACCTCGTCATTTACCAATTTCAAATTCAATCGTCAGTTTTCAAATATCGATTTATAATTGGTAAATGATGGTATAATTATAGATTGACCCAGAGGGGAAAAAAATAAATAATCCTGAAGCTAAACGATTAAATTGTAATACCCGCATTTTTCACATGACACATGCTCAAAGATGAATAAGATGAAGCTTCATCTCAAGCTTGTGTTGTGCATTCATGGCACATATTGGTCAAGAACTGAAATTGCACCACTATGGTGCAATATGCAAGTTGGATGCTGTGCAAGAGCGAAATTACACCACTATTGTGTGAAAATAAGAGGATAACTTGTACACCACCAACTTTTTCACTCATAAACCTATATGGAAAATCCTTATACAATCTATATATTCGGTTACGAAACTGTATACAATTTTTTTTTAACAAGATAAACCTAGTGTGGACTCGAACTGTACACGTACTGAATTCCAACAAGAACAAGTCTTATAATCTATATTTCAAGATAAGAAATCAACATGACCGAGTTTTATAGGTTCTTTACAGTTGAGTTAACACTATCTAGGTTTAACGACGCATGACGTAGCTATGATATTTTAGTTATCAAGATAAAACAATATAATGCGAAAAATAAATAACACAAACACTAGAATTTTTTGTAAACTACAATCTTGTAGGAAAAACCTCGAAACCTGGTACAGATTGAACATGCACTGGTTTAAGATGTTACACCAATTACCTAGTATTAGATTTCGGACTAAATGTAATACCTGTTTCAGTTGTTTTCGTGCACCTGGAAAACTTCTAGCAGAACACCGATTCTCTTTAGGAATTTATTTTGTAAATCTTCTAGCAGAACGCTAATTATCTTTAGAAGATGCTCTCAACAATTAGGGTTTATACGTTTTGTAACCTAATTGATTTTTTATCACAAGATCGACTAGAAATATTCTAGAGATATATTGATCTATCTAAGATGGGATTTATGATAAATAATCATCGAGTTACATGTTCTGTAACTATTAAAGAAAAAAATAGCTAACAAGTGTTTTGCATCCCCAAGTAAAGTCAATATCTCATTTTTGTTCTTGAAGAACAAGGATTGGAAAACAACCATACGCAACACACGCATAATTTTCCAAAGGTTGGTTTGTGTAGTTACATATATAAAACCTTTTTTACAGTGAATGACCAAGGCTAAGTTGCTTAGAATTCAAGCTACCTTGTCTTGAAAAGAAAACATCAAAAACATGACTAAAACAGGCACAAAGTCACGTTTTTTCGGTTTAGTTAGCGAACTATCACTAAAAATTCGTGTACGGTTTTCTATTCACGAACTGAAATTTTAGCTGCACTTTTCAGCTTTAGTAAATTACTCATAACTTCTTCGTTATAACTCGAAATTAAGTGATTCTTGGCTCATTGGGTTCGTCTTTTCATTAAGTATAACATGGAGAAATTTCCAAGGTCAATGGTTATATCTCACTAAAATTCTTCGGTTCAAAACTCCTCGAGTGTATATACAAAAGTATGTTTAACGTCATAAGAATTATTTTAAAAAGTGAGCATTTTGTCTAGATTGATGGAGAGGTAGAATAAACAAGAGAATCCAGTATTTGCTACTAACCTTTTCATAAACTTCTCTATAGATGTCTTCGCATAGTCTTCAATCTTCAGTCTTTGAGGATAGCTTTGATTCTATATTTAGGTACCTAAACCTAATCTTGTCTGAAACTAACTCTAGTTGACTAAATCAAGAACGCGCTTTGGCATCTAAATTTTTCAACTGACTTAACAAACCAATGCCAGTGGACTCAACCAAGAAATTCTCTAACATGGTGCAATTCGCAAGTTGGGTATTGGCCGAGAATTGATGTGCGAAAGACCCTTTGGCATATACGGACTAGGCTTTACTTGGGTTTGGCCTTAAGAAATGAGTTGGCTTTAGTTTCTAGTCCCGACGCGGATGAACTAAGGTTTATGCTTAGTCTTTCGATCTACGGAGTAAAGCTTGCAAGTAGTCACAATGAGTTGCAGCATTTATCGTCCAACACTTTGTCCCTCATATCATCTAATTAAGAGATGAATGCGACATTTTGGTAAGTCATTTAGGCTTGGTTTGAGAAACAAGAGATGATATTTGTCATATCTGATGAGGTAGTCGCAATCCATTCCTTGGATGCTCATACTTCCTAACAAGCCATTCCATGTTGGCGTGCACCAATTGTGAATTGGGCATGGGCAAAAAAATAAGCTAAACCGTTATGCAAGCTAGGGGAGCTTGCATGAGCCACTTGAATCATACGAGTATGTCATGAGCGTGACTGACGTACTCTTGGTACGAACAAGGTCAGTGCATGCTTTTAACGATATCGAAGCGAAGTAAGTAAATTGGTAATAGGCTTGCAATGGCCAATGTGCAAGTCAAAAGCATGACCTATGCCTGAACAAGGCTCAGAGATTACACATCATCATTAACCTTTATGGCCTTGCACCCTTCGCAAAACAAAGGTAAATTGGAATAGTGTGAAAACTACGTTTATGGCATCAAGCTTGCAAAGCATACTTGGAAACGCAAATCCACGTGTATTTTCCTGATGAGGAGTGAATCTTTACCGCCTGGCCACTGCATCTACAAATGGCGCATCGGGGAGTTTCGGTCTTCGAGGAGAAATTTTCCGATCCGTCACACAAGTAAACTTGTAAAATTTTAGGCCCTAAAAATTTAGGTAATGAACATGAGGAACTGACCCGGTCTGAAACCCCAGTTAACCCCTCACTAAGTCCGTCTCTGATTGTACTACCTTTCAAATTGCATGTTTTTATATGAATACAATTGTGTAAAACCCTGTATAAGAACGATACAATACCAAAAATTTAGTTTCAAAATCATGATTGCTGAGGTTTTATAAAAAAAATCGGTAAAATGATGAGATAGTGTTAAGATACTTCGTAGTGAATTTTAAACAAAAAAAAAAATTGCTAAAAGACCGGTAGTCGTATTAGCGAGCGGAGATTTTTTGATTGCTACCCGTCCTAATAATACCGGCACCCCTTTAGCAAGAAAACAATGTTAATGAAACTCAAACGTGTAATTCCATGCTTCAAACGATTATATCTTAAACACTACACTCCACCTGTTGGGACGATAGGTCCATGTTACCTTTACAATCAATGTCGCCACATAAGGAAAAGAAAGGAGCGATTGACCACGACCATCCAGTAATCCTGGATAGAATTTCTGGCTTGGGACTAGAAGATAAATGCTACCTATGCAAAAGCAAAAAATATTAACTTATCGACCTTATCCATTTTCAATCCACGCAATTGGCAAGCATTCTGTGGTGCTTTTCTAGCTGGACCCTACTCCACCGGTCCACCCTGAAATGAACTGTTCCATCGAAATTATTATGAATGGTCAATTATTTTTTCCTGGATACAACTGATTTTTCGTAAATTTGTATCTAGTAAAAAGTTTTTTTTTTTTACTGGAATGACCAAATGGGCATGCTATCGTTCCCCATACGTCAATGAAGTATTCCTACTTAGAGCATCTCCAAAAAGGGGCAAAAAAAATTTATGTGGCTTTTTAATTTAGTCCTTTTATTTATGGGGTCTACACATGAAAAATATGACGTGGAGGTGGAGCCGAAGGTGTAGATAACACTTTCTTGAACACCTTCATATTTAGTAATTGGTCCCTCCTAATTTGTAGGAACTTATTGTTGGAAATGAATTTATACCAAACGGGATCTAAAATCTTATGTGTCACTAAAAGAAAAAAGATTCACCCTCTGTTGGAGATGTTGTTATACCTCTAAGAGCGTAAAAAGTTTTTACGTATCATCTGGAAGATGATCTAGAAATAAACCTCACTCGCTCCAATAATGTTCACAAGAAAACGGTTACGAAGAATCTACTTGTGTCAGTGTCACTATGTTTTCTAAATAATTCATGAATAATGATGCACAATTGGATGCCTACCATGCAAAGACCAATCACTTTCAAACACAGAGGAACCAAATCACAAAATCACAATAAATAACTAAATTCATTAGTTTCCATCAAAAAAAAAAAAAAAAAAACTAAATTCATTAGTGATTTTTTTTATTTTAAGAATACATGTGGATCGAGTAGAGTTGCATGTGATATTATGGGTCCATTGCATTTTACTAGTCTTTTAATTTATTGATTAATTGGCATATTTATCCCAGTATTCTATCTCTCTCTAAATCGAAAAACAATAGCACTATCTAGAACCGTGTTTTATGCATCTCTTCGCTCTCTTCTTGTGTCTTTGTCTCTTAACATGTTTTGATGTGCTACTAAAACAACTTAAGATCTTGTTTTGTGTAGATTTATGTATCAGTCACATGTAATTAGGAACTAATTAAACTTGGTTAACACATGCATTATATTCCGTCTCTATGTATTCGTTTAGTCATCATTCCTATTACACCGATTTGGCAAATCTCAAAAATAAGTCTCCATTGATTGTCATACTATTTTTGATAGTATGATTTCGTTCATTGAACATCTCTGTGGTTTCATTCATTGCACATTCCTGGGAGAACATATGTCTCCCATTACACACATATCCCAGAATCTTATTCTTTCTTTACGCACTTGCTCTCTTTTTTTATCAATAGTGGGAATTGAACCCGCATTCTATAGGTTAGGAGTCCAACCCCTGGGCTAATGTCAGTTGGTTTACGCACTTGCTCACTACATAGGACTTAGTTGTCCGTCACCCTTCTCACCCACACGGCCACACACACAGGCACCGAATTTAGTGGATAGTTTCTTAATCTTTTGACACCAAGAGTTGGGTGAGACTAACATGAGAACTACTGTTATTTAGTTTGTACGTGTATGACTCTCCAAACGCTATGTCATGGGATCTTTTCTTCCTTTCTAATCACCTAGAGCAAATAGCTATAGCTGTGTTTTTGTTCTGACAGGAGTAGAAACATCTGCGGTAGTTGAAAAGGAGCTAACCCGATGGAACTCTACAAATGAGGGATGAGCATCAAACCAAGCCCACAAACAGAATTGGTGACTAACATGCTCTGGATATTTTAGGAGCGTAGACCACAGAGTCAGGCTAGACTGGGCAGTTAACATTCTAAGGAGACGTTCAAAACCAATCCCACACAATCTACAAAAAGGCTAGATTGGGCAGTTACCAATCCTAAATACAAACCTAAAAAAGAGTTCAGCTGAGTCATAGCAGAGTAAAACTGAAATATCAACAAAGAGTAATCAAAATTTGACAAAATCTACCTTTTCATATATATAGGTTAGATAAAACCGGTAACAAAATTGCAGTTGAATGTAAAAAGAAAACAATTAAATGAAAAGCTGATTTGTATTTAATAAATGAAGACTACTGCCGGGCCACAAGAGGTGGAAAGAAGCACACAATTCTCTCGACCTTGAGCAGTTCCACAACCTGATATTCATTCCATTTCTTCCATGGCTGCTGCTTCTCCAGCAAAACTGATTTATTTCTTAGGAATCTCGGAACATGATATAGTTATATACATAAAACGTATATTTTCTCTGTATGCCCTATATTAATGATGCTTTCCATCTCACCAAGGAATTGAGAAACTCCATAACCTACAACCAACCAAGTAAAGAACAACATAATCATGACATGCACATATTACATAACCCATGGGCAAACTTCATACAAATATATGTTATACAAATTAGTGAGTGGAACATGTCTCTTCGGATAACCAGCTAGCAGAAGGATAGCAAAGATTTCACATTTCAACAACCTATGGTCAATGCGCGATCCTAACAAAAATTAATATCAAACATACACACCTCATTTGGTTCCCTCAGGGAGTAGAAGGCTTTGCTATCTTTCGGTTTTGATGATACTAAAATGCCAAAACCACGGTTACCTTCACGCAAAACCTAACAACAAAATACATAATCAATCAGATAGTTTCTCTATTACTCCATTGCCCATCAAGCCAAAGTGACAACCAAAACAAAATCATAAAGCACCGGACGAATAGGTGCAAGGTTTAAAGTTCACCTTAAATGCATCCTCATCCGTTCGGTCATCTCCAATGTATATAGGGAGCACATCATCACAATTACTCAGACCTGCAGAATTTATGCTTCGGTTACACTACAGAAGTATCGAAAAGAACATACAAGGAGGTGGAGAATTTGGTATCTTTCTCACACAAGACACACATAAGATCATACCAAGAGATTCAAGTAAAAATTCCACAGCTTTCCCTTTGTCCCAGTCAATCACAGGGCGGACCTCTAAAACCTGCCAAACGGAAACAGTGAAATCAAAATACAATTACAAGTAAGCCAAACGACGATAACCGAAGTAAAAGAAGAAGAAAAAATGGCCCACAATATATCATGGCTACACACCTTCCGTCCATGAGTCAGTCGTAGACGAGGAAAGCGCTTTAATAAATCAATCACACGTTGTGCAATTGTCGTCCAATCCTGGAAGAAAAAGCGAATCTTTCAGCATGAAAACTTGATACTTATTCAAAAATCTTTCATAAGAGATCCGAGATCCAATAGATGATCATCAGTATCATAGTTTAGCATAGATAAAAATAGCACTTACCTTCTCGTCTACATTTCGGTAATGCACAGAGACACAAAACTTGTTATTTTCAACAGTAGCACCTTTTATTGCTTTAGTTTTCTTGACAAGGGATCTAAAAACCTGTCCATATCAAAAGAAACACAAATCAACTTTGGTATACATTACACACCAAACATAGCATTCTGCTACATTTACACTATCATTACAATATAAAGTTGAGGTTCGCATGGAGTAGTAACATGTGATCCAGTACTTCCACACCCAGTGTGTGTACCCACAACAAAAGGGAGAAGGTGTCAACTGGTTGTGTAGCATAAAATGATGAGGCCACTTCTCTCAGATATACCCTCCAGCACAAAATAAAACAAACCAATTTTAAGAGACATGACTTAGAATCTTTACAGCTTAAGGTTCAAGGCAGTGATCAAATTTCACTCTGTTAGAAATCACATGTAAAAGCATTGGTGGTAAATTATGATGTCCCAATTTTGAGGCATCATGTGCCTTTTAGACTACCCACAGATCCATAAAGCAGTCTATGCTATTTGTAAATGAAAGGCCTAGAAGTTGGTAACAGTTTGAAAAATCAAATCCTGATTAGACTAAACATCTTAGACAAACTTAAATTCCCAAATCATATTTACTAGTTACTTGAATCATTAAATTAATGAATACTCAATATAAAGATAAAACAAATTACACACCTCGTCAATCATCGGTAAAAACTCACTAGCAGGCTGGAAAAGATTTACTTCCTTACCCTTCAAGAAAACAAAATATAATTAAAAAAAAGGGAAGACGGATTATGAAAAGCTTAAAGAAGGAATAAAGGATGTGGTATCCAGTTTCACAAAGAAGTACAAGATGAACAGCATAAATCCGTACCTGCTCGTCAGTAGATCTAATACAGTTTAGATGGTCATCAACAGACTTGGGGCTTCTGACAGGGCCCATGATGTCCATCCCATGACTTCCAGCATAGTAAAGTTCAGTTAGTCCTACGAAATCATATACCTGAAGAATGGGAAGTTAAATTGAAGGCTCAGTCTGAAAAGTTAAGAACAGAGACAAAAAGAAATTAGCCATTCACACTTGATACCTTATCACGACTTCTTCCACTAATTATAGCTGTCGGAAAATGCTTAGCGACCTCTTTTACAGCCAAACGCATCTAAAAAATTACATTATTAGGGGCAAGCACACAACAAAGAAAAATTCACAAATGACACACAATTTTAAGGTCCACTGGTAATAAAAATGAAACAGCTCAGTCCTTACAGCATCTGACATGAAAGCACGGTCCGGGTTATCTACAATTGGTGATAGTGTCCCATCATAATCCAGAAACAAGGCAATCCTCTTATCCTTTGCATGAAGAGCAATTCTTTCAAAAGACACGAGTGCTGATGGATATTTGAGCTGCAAAGAGAAAAGCGAATCAATTAGTAATCCGCCGTAGTTAAAAGAAAATCTTAGACGATGAACCCCACCCAAAAAAAACAGGAAACTCACCAGCCAGGAACTATATTCAACTTCATTTTCATCTGAAACAGTACTAGATTCTTTCGTCATCTTCTTCGGAGGAGGTGATGAGGATTTCATGGCATCCAACCAACCGCCGGAACGAACATCATCAAGTATTCCAAGTATGGGTTTCTTTCTAGGAATTGTTAAATAAAGTACAGGAGATAACGACATTCCCGTGGGGGAGCAAGGTAACAGACTGGAGTGAATGCCTAATCTGGACTTGGACATTGGTACGGGATCAGTGAGAACAGATGCCACATGGTTAGACTTCATGTCCATTTAAAGCAGATAAAGTTCGGGTTTATGATACCTAAAAGCGAAAAAATGTAACACTCCCAAGCAACGATTGGTTGGTCAAAGACACTAATATTCACAGGTTTCACTCCTACAAGACTATAATACTGTTTATCCGACCCTTTTATCAATGAAAAACCACTTCTTCAGAGTTTTCTTGTCACTGCAATGGCGTATGCAGTCCATCAAATGAACAATTCCTGAAAACTGACAAACACAAGGGCATGTTAGTGAAACTGAAACCGATTCAGTTTAAATAAGGTAAAAGCAGAATGTGCTTTAATAATCTACCTTTTCATCTCCAATCCTACACTGCATTTATATGGTGTAACCAAACATCATTTATGCAGGAGGAAAAGCTTGAGATTTTGATAATTGATACACCCACTGCACAAGAAGCGACAGAATATTACTACTAATATTTTCCAGAAGGGAAAAAAAAGAAACTAAGGGGGAAAGCATGAAGGATGACTACTTAGACCAAGTGTTGGGAGGGGGGAAATATGTCAAGTGAAACTAGATGAAGTCAAATTGGATGAGAAAAAAGAAAAAGTTAATTAGATGAACTCAATTTGGATCACAAGTGCATGTTTCATGAATGGAATCTAGAGATTGATGTACAATTTTAACAAGGTTTGACAAAAAAAGAACTCTATCCTTGACCCTTGGCATTGATATCATCATTAGATGGTTTCAAATCTAATGATGCTAATCTTTCCAAAAAATATATAATATGGTTCACACCAATAATTTACAACAAGCATATAAATAAAAAGAAAGTAACAGGGACATTCCAACAATGCCTGCCTATCAGCCTAAGAACCACGAGGCCTTCCATATTTTGCAAGCTAAAGTTAGGGATGTCCAAGGGCCTCATTTCTCATCAGGAGGTAAATCAAATTTTTACGATAGGCAAGAGTACAAGACTATCTATACCCTCATGGAGGCTCTCTTTAGGAAAAGAAAATGGACCTCCTAGAAAGCAAGGAAACCATTGAGCTGTGGATCTGGGCATCTGGTAGCCTAAATGATAACGCGTAAAAACTAGATCGATGAAACAGATAAAGCTCCTACACATTCTCATCCGCATAGGAAGCAATATTATAAAAATCCAACACCACTAACACACAAAACATCATCCTTTTTATTGTTAACCAAGATAAAAAAGATATTATTACCTAGTGTTGGAAGAACAGAAATTAGCAATATCTTAATACCAGCAGGCACTAAGAGAGGATAATATCAATATCAGACATCCCCCTATTAGGGTTATTTCTACATCTCTTTTCCTAATGAAAATTATACAGAGAAACAAATATACAGACCAAAGAACCAATTAGAACTACAGAGATGACAATGATAACAAACAACATAATTCTAGATAGACAAAAGCTGACCCATGTTTATTGAACAAATCCATAAACGATTTTCACATTATAGCATATATCATCAATGACAAAGCAATCTATGATTTTCAGATTAACACATTATAGAAGTTGAATACCAAATGTTGATTAATCAAAAAAGAAGCCCCTTACTTTCCTATATCATCATCGATCATAAACGAAATGCATGTGTAATCTCATAAGGAACTTATAAAAGAAACCAAATTAAGATTCTTGAAAAAAAGAAAAAAAAAATTCTAATCAATTTCCTAAATGCGATTAAAAATAATTGAACAAAAAACTCTTTTTAGACGTAAAAGAAAAAAGGGACAACTTTTGTTACCTAATTATTATTTATGAATCCCAAAACTTTCTCTTCTTCAGAATGCAAAGAATAGAATGAACGCCTATTAATCTCCACCAAATCAAAAAAAGAGCTTGAAATAGAAGAATATAAGAAAGAAACGGAAGCAATGAGAAAAAAAAGAGCGAAGACAATGGGGGGTTGTAGAAAGTATAGAAACCCTAGTAAATCAAAAGGGGAGAAGAGGAAGGTTGAGAATGGAAAGGGTTTAGGTTTTTATAGAGTTTTTCTCGACGTGCGAAACTAAAAATAAATACAAATGGCCACACCCACCACAACTGTTGACGTTGTCCAACCGAATATTTGATACCACCAAGCCTTGTTTTAGTATTCCCAGAAATACCTAATTGTCGGTCCTCTAAATTTGGAATACTGGTTTTTGTTGACACACAGTAAATTAGTAAATGGGGTAACAGTTCCCGGATGGAACCAAATTCTTAACAAAAAATTGTTCCGAATCCGTTTCGTACGTTACCGTTTAGTAGCAAGTTTGGTAATTACTTGTGTGCTAAGGTTGGAAGTGGAACCTATATACTGTACGCCTGTTGTATTTCATCATCCCAAACGCAACTCTTTGGTTGTATCAATCGTATCATTTACAAAAGAATCTAATTTATTTTTATTTTGCGTTGAATCAGAGTCGTGTAGAGAAATTTTCAACATCGAGTTATGAAAGTAAGTTTTTTATTTCTCCCAAACTAATTTAATATTATGAGAAATACTAACATGACGTGCTTATTGTTATATTCTTACTCTGTAGTGACATCATTTCTGGGTATTACTTGGTGAAGTTTTGACTTTGAAGAGCAGCTACAGCTAAATATATTTACCAAAGTTTAGCTCATACAGTAGGTTGTGCTTTTTTTCTTTGTTTCTACAGCAAGTTCATACGTTTAGACCAAAGTCAAACTTTCTCTTAGATTGCGTGTATCAACCCTGGCAAAGTAAACTTTTCAAAGGAAAAAAAATAATAAAAAGTACAGTTTTGAATGTGTCTGGTTATATCACAAAAAAGGTTCCATGGCCCTAAGAGAAATGACAAACGGAAGATTCATCTTATTGTCTATGGTTCTTTCTCGTGCTTTTACCTCTTTTCTTCTCCTTTTTATAATATTTTTTTTAATTTTAATGAAACCGCCAAATATAATATTTTTCTTTCCCGCTTACGTGGACCCACATAATACCGTCATTGAGTCAAAACCACGTGTCATTTGGCTTCCTTGTGTCCCACGAAGATGACTCCAGCTGCAAAGTAGACTCTCTCTCTTTCTCTCCGCTATACAGTTACAGTTAGGTGGGTCATCTAGTCAGCACCCTAATTTGTCGCACTTTCACTTTCTTCACCGAACAACTGTCACAAAGTGACCCGACATTCATTCACCCACTCATAACCCGAGTCTACATAACACCCTTGATCATTTCAGACTCTACACCCACATTAACAAAAGAAAAAGAAAAGAAAAAAAAAAAAAAATTGCAAGGGAATGGAGTCATAGAGAGCTTAAAATCAAACTAACGATTAGCCCCGTTGGTAAGGAATTTCCAAATTAATTATGCATTAGAGGTCCGATTTTCGTGCTGTCTGATCTTAGAACTTATCTAATAGACATAGGATCCTACCCACGTTAGAGATTTGGTTAACAAAATGCTACTCAAGCTGCTCAACACAACTGTTTTTTCTAAGATACATAAGTATTGTAACTTGCGCCGACACAAATCCTCGTGTCAAGCTATATGGATCTCAGAATGTCACGTGCCTAGTATAAAAGACTAGGCCTTTGTTGTCAAGGTAATCGTGCGGTGATATCATTATATTGTGATCCAGCTGTCGACGCGTCTTTTACGTGATCAAATTTTAGGCTCCTCTTCCTCCAAGTAAAACCGAGAGAAACCCGTGCTGCCATAAAGTACTAACGTCACGTCAGCAGTTTGGTTTGTTTCCACACCTCTTTTAACTGAAAAGTCAAGGGAGGTTTTCAGTTTTAACGGGCTCTACTCGATTAAGACTGAAAGGTGAGAAATTAATTTAACCGTAAAGAGAAAATGACAACTTAATGCTCAACTGTCGGCTGAAAATAAGACTTCTGACTTGCTGTGTCTTGTGATCTCTACTTTTCAACTCATATAAAACCTGCACCGCCTGCTGGAAAAGTTAACGACAAAAAAAGAAATTTGAATGGTTCATTCTACCATCACCATATCACCATCGTGTGCTCATACAACACCTTAAATTCTCAGAACTCCAACATGGTCCAAGAGTTCTTTGGGTGTAACGTTATTTTCAAAGTTCTTACTGTTATTTGATTAAGTTGAACAATGAAAGGAAAAAAAGCACCGACTAGCCACAGCCTAACATTGAGCATTGACCATTAGGGGAACTCATGAATAAACAAGGACGGAAATGCAATGAATGAAAAAGTGATATGAACATGGTATTATCAAATCATTGATATATCTGTTGGCTACCTCGGCACATGATTAATATATCAAAATCCCCTTCCCAATTATTGAAAAAGAAAAAGAGCAAAAGAACATTACAGCTAGCATAAATTATAAGGAAGAAAATACAAGAAAGACAAAAAGAATTAAATTATTGGGTCTTAGAACTTACAAAAGCTAAATTAAAGAAACAAAAAAGAAAAAGAGGGAGCTGAAAATATAACTTCTAATCATTCTCTGCATTACATAGGCTGTTAGGAAGTTATTATTTCATCCTCTTGCTTGGTTTATCGTTCCATGTTTTATCCCCATCTTAAAATTGCAGAACCCCATGTAAGGCCGGCGCCAAACCCAGCAGTGGCAATTGTATGACCAGGTTTCACTCTTCCACTTCTTACAGCTTCATCTAATGCTAAGGGGATTGATGCAGCACTGGTGTTACCATAGTTGGCCAAATTCGATATAACTCGTTCTGGTGGGATCTCTAAGCGAGTAGATACTGCATCTATGATTCGCTGGTTTGCCTGCAATAATCGGATTTTTTCATTATTATGTTCATTACATGTACTGTATACTAGATACAAGATCTTATAAGGTCATTATATTCACAACAGAGCCGTGTTGCTCATATTGTCATTGGTAAACAGAACTTGTTACCAATAATAAGTTACATCAAAAAAAGGCTAATGACATGGTAGTTCTATCCTAGACATTTCAAGTGTAAACCGGTACTGTATTTGGGGCTATAAGGTTGTTAAGACCATGCTACTTGTCAGACAACAAAGTCATACCCAATAACAACCATGTTGTTTGCGTGGTTTTCTCTAAAGTCTAAAGATACCCATGTTCTAAAAGAAACCTGATTTGTAGACCCCAAGTGTGTTTCTGTTCACCCACTCCTAGCTTGGGACCTTGGGTCCAAAATACTACATATGATATTTTTGAACCTAACACTCAAACCCCAGCATCTTATTGAAAAAAAAGCATCAAGTGCGGGCCAAAACAAATAGATGCATCACATGGACCTTACGGAATGGTGTATACCATTAGTAACTCCCTCACTATCCGATGGAATAATGAGTTTTTTTTTCATCCAACGATTTTTCTTTTTATGTAAAATACCTGATGAAGAAGCAGCCAATCGATGTCAGAACCTGACAGACCAGATTTTTCCAAAGCAGACACAATTGACTGAGGAACACACCGGCAAGCAAAGCGGAAGACCTCCTTGCCATTCATTTGAATTTCAGAGAAAGAAGAGCGTTTAGGAGGAAAGTCCAACACTGAACCATTTGAACCCAACTTTTCTGTTTCATCGTCTACATTACCATTTTTTATTTGAGCATTTAAGTGCCTGCAAAAATGGATGATTAAGAGAGCAGCATTCCATCTGATATCCTAGAAAAGAACGGGAGAGGACAAAAAAAATCAAAAAAAGGAATTCGATTATGCCCTATACAGGAGAGAACACATACTTTTGGCCATCACCATCACTATGCAAGTCAAAACCAAATAAACCATCTTCGTTGCCATCACAAGCCTGCAAAACTAAGAATCCTCAGTAAAATAATTAGTGGAATAAAACCTTGGGCATTATTTTACTAATTCAAGCCACGCCAACTAAGCATTATCTGTACACCCACACCTTTTGTGGCAACATGTGGGTCGCTAAGATCCTACACTGTGAACTGTGGGGAATTACAGGATTTAACTCCTAAAGAAAAACAAGAAAGTACAGATCCCAACCACGATAGGACTTTCCCTACCATATTAAACATGAGTCCGCAAAATTTTAAAGGACCAAAAAGGGCCCATCCATGGGACAACATGCACTAGGAGATTCAATCAAATTGTAAAAATGTAAACCATACTTCATCTTTCAAATAATGCTAGATACAGTTTATTCTTTTTACATAAGATTTTAGCCAGGTGTCAATTTGTTGGTTACTCTTTGAAGTAGAGATCCAACTTATTCACCCATTCACCGATAGAAGAAGAAAAAAATTAAGGCCAAGTACCTGTACTAATACAGCACCAGCACCATCACCGAAGAGAATACAGGTCCCTCTATCCGTCCAATCAACATATCGGGAAAGAGAATCAGCACCAATTACTAGCACATTTTGAAACCCACCTCCTGATATTTCATCGTGTTAGATTTGAGTCATATAAATCATGTGCAGAACTCTAAAATGACTTCCTACAATACATTTGGGAAAATTACTTACCTCTAATATGACAAGCAGCCGAGACTAGACCCAAGACAAATCCACTACAGGCAGCAGTTATGTCATAAGCCAAGGGATTTTTAGTACAACCTAGAGCTCGCTGGATCTGATATTGGAACCACAAAATACAAAATCTTCTCAGAGTGGTATTACTGTCACGAAGATTATTGGAAAGCTGCTGATATAAAATTTTACACTTGATTTTATAAACAACCAAGAATGAAATTCGAACTGAGCTGTTAAGTTACTAGGAAACCTAGGCACGTTGTAGTAGACAAATATGTAGAGGGTTAAACTGAGCCAGAAACTTGATCAATATTAAGGAACCTTTAAAGCACGTTGTCAGCAATACTTATTAACTCGGTAGCCTTATACCAATGATTCTGAGGTAATACAGAAAGCCTTCTCAATTTCAGTGGATTGAGCATTGAAGCTATTAACATAGTTCCTATTTCTTGTAAACTTATTCTTGCCATTTATTATGAATGTTAATTCTAACTAGCTATGATGAATATAATCCAATAATCTAGTTTGTATAAAACATACCTGAGGAGCACTGCCAAAAAGATCCTCAGGAGTAGAGGTGCACATGAGAATTAGGTCTACCTCATCAGCGTCAACTTGAGCCATCTGAAGAGCTTTAGAAGCAGCCTCAACAGCCAAATTTGTTAATTTTTCATTGCCTACAATAGCATAACCAACTAAATTACCAATACAGTTCTATGTGGGAAAAGTAACATGCACTGAGCTAGTAAGCTTAAGTTGCTTGCTCAACTATATCATGGCTGTGATAAAAAATAGGACAAGAAAACGTTTCTGTTCTTAAAAATCGCATGGATGTTAGAGATTCTGAACCACAATTGGAAAGGATCCTAGGTATTTGGTTAGACACCAACCTATCAAGAAAACACAAAAGTATGATTGGTCGGGTAGATGGTAAACACCCTAGAGGAGAGTATAAGTACATTACTTTAAAGAAAATCATTCTAAGAGGACGTTTCGACTCAATGCACGAACCACTTGCATGGAATACAGCATAAAGTCCACCAGAAACCCAAAGGTAGATGACGTTCTGTACCACATGGCTCCTAAGCATAGACATAACAAAGGGGCAAAAGTAGGTATAACAATGTCAAAGAGGAGAGTCTACCTGCAAGAACTCGTCGATTACGGATTCCTGTACGAACTGATATCCATTCATCAGAAGTTTCAACAACCTTTGAGAGATCGTCATTGGAAATCAGAAGATTAGGTACTGCCGAGCCACATCCAACCAGCTTGCACCCTTGACCGACTCTGCATAACAGTTTTGTAAAAAGGAGTGATGAAACCCTTCACACATACTTTCCACGAATTTCATATTTCAGATTCCATGCATTTGTATTCCATGTCTAACATGATGACATATATAGAGACATGAGAAACCAATACCATAATTGCAGATATTCTGGAGTCTATTTAGCACAAACAGTTCAAAGGAGACATACATTAGTATCTATTTCTTATCCATTTAAACTATTTCAACGAACCATGCAGCCAAACATGGAATCCTGCCATACGGTTTGAGTCGCTCTTCCAAACCATGAAATTAGTAATAACACAATTCTTAACCATTTCAGTTGATGATAACTTAATTGTACATAGTCGAAGATGAATTCGATTATATGAACATTGGGTTGCATCACACTGTCAAAAGCCTATGATATACAAACTCCCAATGGCCAACTGATGAGCGACCAAACCCAATTGTAGTAAATATGAACCAAGCATATGTACATTTGATATCAATACAAGGGGGGTTATGAATTTACTAACGAGATCTGAATTCACTACTAACAACAGACTTTGGGTCACTACATGCATAAGCTATTCACCCACATTGTATAGAAAGTAATCCAATTCACATTTCTAGGATTCATGGAGTATAAGAGAATCTACCAATACAATTACTCAACAATTAAGCAACCGAATGCAATAGAAACAAGAAACTTAGCTCACTGAATCAGGTAATAAGTAGATTGAAAGAAAATAACTAACCTGGGTAAACGAGATTGGGAAGAGGAAACTCCGGATTCAACTTTACCTACAACAGCGTTACATTGAAATACCCATTTATTAATTCTCTCAAAAGGGTAAACCCCAGATCGTGAAATCCGAAAACCAGATGGATTTGTTTGTGTTCTAAGTGTAGGAATTGATGGAGATGCGAAACCAGATGCATTAGCCATTTCTAACAAATAAAAACACCACAAAGTAATTACTAAAAGAACCAATCAAAGCTTTTAAGATCTCTATCTCTATCTGCTTTAACTCAGAAATGATTGAAGTAAAATTTGAAATGAGTGAAGAGAACCCATACGAAAACACTAACACACACAGTTCAAATAAAAAGTGGATTGATAAGAACAAGAAAAGATGAGTGGGAGGGAGGGAGGAGAAACAGAGAGCGTTATAAAGTTTTAAGGTTTACAATAACAAAAGAAGAAATCGATAAATCCTAAAAAACCAAACAAGTGAATCAGTGAAAACTCCAATGAACTAAAACTCTTTTCTTGTTTGGATTTCTCTCTCTAGTTCTTGTCTTGCAGAACTAGTTCTCTGTAAAAATGCTGTCACGAACCACTCCTCATAAATCTCACGTGGTACCAAAACTGGGCCCCAGTAATTTCTTCATCAACTACTATTTGGTTGTGCTATAAAGCCCACCTTATGTGATTTTCTCTTTTTGGTTTTTCTTTCAATCCTATCCATACATGGTGAATGAGGTGAAAGAAATCATTTCATTTTTCTTAACAACACTCCAAAGGTTCACAACTAAATGCTCTTATAGAGTGAAAGTAGTTTGGATTAGGAAGGAATTATGTTGTTTTAGTTTTTCTTAGTTGAATGGTCAAATCATTTATTTTTGGCTTTTATGCAAGCAGATTGATAACATTTTAGGAAGCGAAAAATAAAATCATATGCCATAGCCTCATGAGATAAAATGGTATATGCTATGAGTAAGAGAATGCATGCGTAGACAATGTATACAGAATTCTACCTAGTAGACAATGCATGCATGCTCTACACTACACTCCTATAACTACCGTCTTTCGAGTAATCACCAATGCAAGCACATTAAGCTCCTATAACTATCGTCTTTCGGGTAATAACGAATGCAAGCAAATTAATATGGATAACAATTTGAGCAAGTGAATATGATGTAACTAAATTCAAGTCTTGGACTAAGATTATAATATGGGAGTTGAGTATCAGACATCACCGGATAACCTCCGAAGATTAAAGGATGGAGAACAAACGAAGATATTTGAGAGAACTTCATCAACAAAGAGGTATGTGACTTATGCTATTACTCATAACATATGCCATTTTATCTTATGAGAATATGTCGTATGATTTTAGTAGATTTAATATTGCAAAGAAGAAATTTCGAATTCAAGCTTGTCTTGGTTAAACTCTCGATATATGATGCAAGCAATGGATGTTCGTAGATCGTTAGCGATCTTAGTTGATCATTTGGAAATTGTTTATAAATTATTTTGTTGCAAGTTGATCATTTGGAAATTGCGCAAGCAATAACATGTACTGTCTACGGCTATTTGGAGTGTTTCAGATTTAATTATGAGAGAATTGAACTGCTTCGAACAAAGTAGTCGATATGAATCTTGCAAACTGTAGAGATTTGCAAACCCGGTTTGTATACCATTTGCATATGAGTTCGGGAATATTGGAGGTTTGCATACCCCTAGGATCTGACTTTCGCGAACTGTATAGGTTTATAAAACTCGTTTGCATACCCTTTACATCTGAGTTCATAAATGGGGGGAGGTTTGCATACCCCTACGTCCCGGCTTCGCGAACTGCCAGTGATTTGCAAACCTATCCATTTCCAGTTTAGCAGAAACTCACGAACTATTCTACATGACTATGTTTACTTTTGCTACAACACTCATAGGCACTTCTAATACAACTTTATTCACAAATTCTCTTTGGGATTGTGGATTATTGTTTAGTATTGAGTGTTATTGAAAATCGCTAGTGCTTGTAAGTCCAAAGGCCCAAAGGCATACTTGCCGCTAAGGACTATCATTGTGCACGACTCCAGAACAGGAGCATGTTCTTTGCATGTTCTTATGTGTGATTTGAAAGAGGACTTTTCACATGCTTACATAAATTCCTAATAAGAATTTCATCTAAACTGAGAAAGTTTTTGATTGAATCTCAAGCTAACTTAGCTTGAATTCAAAGCTATTTGTAACCTTGAAAATCTATAAATATAAAGACTCTTGCAATAAGATTTCTTAATCCCTGACACTCTTGTATCGGAGTTGCAAATCTAGAGTCGTCCTTTATAACATAGGGTTCTTCAAAAACCGCATTAGGTTATGACTTTGAAGACTTCGCTTAGGAATTCGTGAATCCCTAACAAACAATCTTTTTACCTGATAGTTATTGTATCCGGATCTTATTATACTTGTTATTAAAGTTCATGGACTTTAGATCAGGAACAAGATAGAGAGAAATCATAAAGTTCTCTTCGTCTCAGACTTTATGATTCCTCAAGATGAATATCTAAACTCTTCTTTGATTTGTTTGGATTATTCTTGAAAGGTGGTTAATAATCTAGACTTCTTTGCTAACAGAGTGTAAGTGTTCCGGATCCGTGAGGTTTGCTGGACTTTGTCTATTGCAAACAGATTTCCAAACCTAGATTTTAAACATATCAAATGGGAAATCAACTAGGCTCGTCTATAAGAGGCACATAGGCATCAAAAGTCTTCACTGAGGTTGAATAAAATTTTAGGCTGTAAAGGACGTTAGCTAAGGGAATCAAGTGCATAAAATCTTGCGAGGTTCAAGAGACGTAAGGAGAACGATTGTAGTTGAATTGCTTGGAAGGTTAACTCAGTCTCAACTACATTCTAGTCCGAAGTCTGATAGTAGGCTAGAATTTGTAGCGGTTCAAAGATGGACGCGGTCCCGAGGTTTTTCTTACAGTGTAGTTTTCCTCGTTAACAAAATTCTTATGTGTGTGATTTTTACTTTTCTGGTTATTCTTTTATTAGTTTACGACTTTGAAAACTTGGCTTAGGGATTCATTAATTCCTGACAGACTATCTTTTTACCTGATATTTGTATTCGGATCTTATTATACTGGTTATTAAAGTTCATGGACTTTAGATTAGGAACAAGATTGAGAGAAATCACAAAGTTCTCTTCGTCTCAGACTTTATGATTCCTCAAGATGGATATCTAAACTTTTCTTTAATTTGTTTGGATTATTCTTGAAAGGTGGTTAATAATCTAGACCTCTCTGCTAATAAAGTGTAAGTGTTCCGGATCCGTGAGGTTTGCTGGATTTTGTCTATTGCAAACAGATTTCCAAACATATATTTTAAACATATCAAAAGGTAAATCAACTAGGCTTGTCTATTAGAGTCACATAGGTATCAAAAATCTTCATCGAGGTTGAACCAACTTTTAGGCTGTAAAGGACGTTAGCTAAGGGAATCAAGGTAATTTTTACTTTTCTGGTTATTCTTTTAATTGTTAAAAGTATTATACATGTTCATACTATGAAATGAAAATTTTTGTATTGTACTTGGTACCCTCTCCTTTTCATAAAGTCTTTGAGTATGTGAACCTATAATGGTGAGTTTACGTACCTATTGTACATACTTTCTCCGAGAACTTTTGTCTTTTGAGTTTGTGAACCTATTTCGGTAAGTTCGGAAAACTAAAAAGAAAAAATTCTACGGGCTTTGAATTTATTTGATTTCGCGAACTTATATGGTAAGTTCGTGAGCCTATTCGAGAGAATTTTCCTAAGACTTATAGAACATTTGAGTTCACAAACCTAATATGGTGAATTCGCGAATCTAACAAATAAACAATGCTCTTGAGACTTATTTGCATGTAAGTTCGCGAACCTAACAAATAAACAGTGCTCTTGAGACTTATTTGCATGTGAGTTCGCGAACCTAACAAGCTTTTAATTTCTCTTCAAATTTTATTTGTGTTTGAGATCACATGGTTACTTTTCGCGAACCAACACGGCTAATAAGTTATATTTTCCATCATTTGCTCTCAATACTCAACCATGATTTTATGGACCTAAAAGCTTAATGAGCCAAACCCACAATATCTATATCTGTTTGACTCACTCATTCTTCTTTGAATTTCAAGGAAAATTTTCCATAATCTTACAAAATGTTATTACTTGGCTAAATTTATTGATTGGAAAGTATAGATCTTTTTCTTGAAATGTTAAAGTTATCTTTGGTTGTAATTCTTTCAGGGAATTTATTTGGGCTAACAATTGTGTACAAACTTCAAACCATGAAAAGAACCTCATTGCACGGCCAATCATTTCAAACGAAACAATTTTAGGAAGCGACTTTGATTTAACAATTAAAAATTAACTTTGGTTGCAAGATGTTCATTACTTACTGTTAGAGCATTGCTCGGTCGAACTCGCAAGCGTTGCTATCTCAAGCTTGTTTGTCAAGTTTAGTTGATCAAAACTATAGTCTTGATTTCTAGTCTACTTATAGCTATGTCTTAGATTAGGATGAATGTGTAGTTGAGCTTTAGATTTCACGACGTTCATCAATTGAAGACGAAGATCTACTGAAGGGAGCTTGGAGGAACTTCATCAACAAAAGGTATGTGGAGACTAAAACTTATCTATCACAAAGAAGTCTATTCTATTCTATCTCTTAATGATACTAATTCGTATAACTATATATACTTTTATATTATACACATTTGATATTTCGAGCTGAGTTTATCTCGCTTATCTATTTCTCGAAATATGTGTTGGAAGCTTTTTGCTTTAACTATGTTCATCATATTCTTGACGAGTTTAGTTTGAGACAAACTATTTGTTGGAAACTAAATATTAAGTCAAAAGATGATCATGTGTGTTAGAGCATAGCTCGGCTGAACTCACCAAGCGTTGGTATGTCAAGTTTGGTTGTCATATTTTAGCGTATCGAAACTCATCTAAAGTCGCTTGATTATATACTAGAGTCAACTTCGTTTAGGTTAGAATAAAAAGTATAGGAATGTTGGGACATACAAGTATTACTCTAAAAACCTGAAGAATGTGAAGAAGTAACGAACTACAACGACGACATCATCCTTCCACTTGAGGTTAGTAATATTGACTTGAACTGTTTCATTCCTAACGTATCTTTCAAGTCGTGCTATATTGAAAACATAACTGCGAAGCTATATATATTGTACATATTGTATATTACTTTGGTGATGTGACATGGTCATATTTGTATGATCATAGTATTAGGGAATTAGACTACGAAGTATAACGCTTATCTTTTGAACTTCGTAGATATGACATCGACATAATCTTGTATATACTGTTATGATTATGTGAATGGGTTATGATGAAGATTTCATCCTAGGAAACAATGTTTTACATTTGTCTAATGGAAGTACATTCATGGACTTGTTTCGTGAATCGAAAGGGAAATCATTTGGCTTTTTGGTTCGGCTATTCATTGCAAATCTTTGGATGACCAATATGTGTGAGATGGTAGAACCGATCTTAACTTTGGTTATGTATCTTGGTATAACTAATCACAATGCCTGACTTATGATTTGGTATGACTAGTTTTCATTAATTGGTGTAACCAATCCTAAGTAATCACCATGTGATGGTATGATCGATCTTTGTAATTTGTGTGGCCGATCCTAGTAATTGGTGTGACCAATCACAAGTGTTGTGTAATCAATCCTTGTAATTGGTAATCGGTCCTTGTAACTTGTGTAACCGGTGATAGTAACTGGTGTGACCGATCACAAGCAATACCATGGGAATATGGAACCGATCCTGGTAACTGATGTAACCGGTCCAAGTAATTTGTGTGTCCGATCACAAGTATTCCCATATTGAGGTATAACCGATCCTAGTGATTGGAAGAATTGATTGAACCCATGTATGTGATTTGATATTCGATCAATCGCATAGTTATCTTGGAATACAGGTCAACCAATTCTAAACTTGTTTGCAAGTGTGGTATAACCTATTCCAAGAATGTAAATCAATGTAAATATGAATAAGGATTTACAGTGAAAAGATGTCAACATACTTTGAACACGTATAGTAACTCTTATCATTTATTGTTCAAAGATATTCCTTAGTACTCAAGGAGATCCTGTGCCGAGATAAATTAAGAATCTTTTAATTAAGGTTTTTGGTTTTATATGCTTTAATTACCATCAATTAAATGCATATCTATAGAGAATAAAAATTAGTAATGTGCATTTACTAATTGGAGATTTTCTATTGAGAGATTTAAGAAATTTTGGACAAGCATTTATTGGAATTAGGAAAACCGAATTTTGCCATTCATTGCATATCTTGAGAATATTTTCGGTTTTGGAAATTCCTTGATGTCCAAACATCCTTGGTCTATAAACACCTAAGTTTGCATTTCTAGCAAACTATCCTAAGGGCCAGGCAAACTTCATTTCTTGTTGTTTCTGGTGGATCCGTCTATTCGGAGAGGAAAGTATCTTAATTAGGTGAAATTTCTTACGACCACTCTGAAAAAGAGGGGGTCTAACAACCACACCCAATATTTCGCTTAGCAATCTGTATGGAAAAACTCTAATATAATTCCAAGAGAATCAACTAGACAGTCAGACTCAATCAATGAAAATATATCTAAGAGTTGTATCTCTGTTTCACAATGTAATCAGAAAATAAAACAGATAGAAATCCGCGAGCCTGATTATTATGTGAAACAACTTGAACGGTACCAAAGACCAATGTTCAAGTGCCAATTAATTTATATCAACAACCAAAGGTTGGATTATCTAATTGATTGAACTACGCACAACCTGTGATATTTAAATTATAGAGAAAATATAATGCGGAAAAGAAATAACAAAGACACCAGAAATTTTGTTAACGAGGAAACCGCAAATGCAGAAAAACCCCGGGACCTAGTTGAAAAAGTGGGGGTACAACAACCTCACCCAATAATTTTCTTAGTAATCTGTATGGACTAACTCCAATATACTTTTAAGAGAATCAACTAGACAGTTAGACTCAATCTTAATAACAAGTATATCAAAGAGTTATATCTAAATTTCTCAATTCAATCCTTACTCAAGCAAATAGAAATCTGCGAGTCTAATTGAATACAAGAGAAATTAACTTGAACGGTATCAAAAACCAATGTTCGAGTATCAATCAATTTCAATCAACAACCAAAGGTCGGATTTCCCAATTGATTGATTCAACGCACAACCTGTGATATTTCAATTATATAACAAAATATAATGTGGAAAATAAATAACACAGACACCAGAAGTTTTGTTAACGAGGAAACCGCAAATGCATAAAAACCCCGGGACCTAGTCCAGATTGAACACACACTGTATTAAGCCGCTATAGACACTAGCCTACTACAAACTAACTTCGGTCTGGACTGTAGTTGAACCCCAATCAATCTCACACTGATCCAAAGTACAGTTGCGCTCCTTACGTCTCTGATCCCAGCAGGATACTACGCACTTGATTCCCTTAGCTGATCTCACCCACAACTAAGAGTTTCTACGACCCAAAGTCGAAGACTTTAATAAACAAATCTGTATCACACAGAAAAGTCTACAAGAATAGACAAATCTGTCTTCCACAGAAATACCTATAAGTTTTTGTTCCGTCTTTTGATAAATCAAGGTGAACATGAACCAATCGATAACCCGGACTTATATTCCCGAAAAACAACCTAGAATTATCAATCACCTCACAATAATCTTAATCGACTAGCGAAACAAGATATTATGGAATCACAAACGATGAGACGAAGATGTTTGTGATTACTTTTCTATCTTTCCTATCGAAGAAATTAATCTCGATCCAATTTTACAATTGTACTCAATACGATAGAAACAACAAGATCAGATCACGCAACTACAGAGAAAATAGTTGGGTCTGGCTTCACAATCCCAATGAAGTCTTCAAGTCATTAACATACAGGGTCTCGTTAGAAACCTAAGGTTAAAGGAGAATCGACTCTAGCTTATACAACTAGTATCACACAGGAGGTGCGGGGATTAACTTTCCCAGTCGCTAGAGTTGTAATACCCTGTATTTTTAGTTACCTTTCTGGATCGGATTTTAACGAGTTAGCTTAGATTATTGTTTATTATTCCTTAGCCTAAGTGGGTTGCTTGAACATGAAAGTTAGGGTGTGAATATAATCACCTAAATAGGAGGAAAATAAAGAGATATTTAAAGTTAAAATAAATAATAAAAATGTTTAATTATTATTAGTAGTATTATAACCAAAATTGGGAGAGAGAATTTTATTTTAGAAAACCAAAAGTTAAGGAGAAGAAGGAGATGAAGCTAATGTTTCTTTTAGAGAAGAAGGTTATGAAAATTAGTAGAGGATCAATCTAATTGAGGTAGAATGTTAAATCCCCTTTCTCCTTGTGTTTTTGTTAATACTTGATTTTAATTTCGTTTAATCTTATATCGTTAGGTTTCTGAAATTTACCAGTGTAGTTTTATGCACCCGATTGATGATCAACCTTTAAATATTCGTAGATAACATGATTAGGTATATATGGTTAAAATTTGAGGTTAATCCACCGTAAATTCACCGTTGAATGTTTGTTTTAGTTTGGGTGATGTTTCTGAAATTTCTGGACAGATTCTCTTTGTTGTGGTTTTGATGTTCTTAGGTAGTCTTAATGATGTTGAAATGATTTTAGGTCATAACGAAAGTTGTATATAAACATCTTATCTTTCATTTTGCTTTGGAATTGCTCAATTTGAGATTAATATGAATTTACTGTGAATAATATGATAATATGATGTTATCTGCCCAGTTTTTAGAATGATCATATAAAAAAATATCTTTTGTTTGAACCGTTGGTTCGGTGTGAATTTTGGATATTTTATATAATAATGTGTCAAGAATGTTCCTGTAAAATTTGAGGATGATTAGATAAAGTTATCACCATGAAACATATAATGTAATATGGTTGCAGTTAGTTTGTTTGATTAAATGCTTGAAAGAAATTCATGTTGTTAAGCCATGGTTGCTTGTGTTGTTTGTGAAAATGATTTACAAAAGGAAATGAGTTCATGTTTTACCGTTATATGGAACATGTTTCATGCTAACGGCGGGTAATGATCCCCGAGAGTTAAATGGGTAATGATCCCCATGGGAACTTGTGTTTCCCGACCATCGATGGCGGCTATCCGTGCCGGTAAACGATAGGTGGATGTATGAACCAAGGTTTTCGTACTGTGAATGAAATGGGTAATGATCCCCGATAGAATATGGGTATGATCCCCATATGAACTTTTGTTCCTGACCATCGATGGAGGCAGTCCGTGCCAATAAACGATAGGTGGGTGTACGAACCAAGGTTTTCGTACCGTGAACTCATGTTTTCACTGTGACGATATTAATACGTGAATAGATGTGTTGAATCATTGATGAATGACTTGTTGACAATTATTTTGGTATGTAAACTCATGGTTACTTATTGAGATGACAATATTAATTTGTGTTTATGAATCGTGTGTTGAGATCTAGATTATATGATTTGTTGGAAAACATAATTGGTGTTATGAACTCAAGTGAGAAATATAATTCAACGAATTTTTGAACTCAAGTGTGAACTTATATGGATGAATTGTGAATTGATGTGTTAAATCCCAAATGGATGATTAGTTGACACTAATAATGGTATTGTGGACTCATGGTTTGTTGGTTATAATATTAATTTGTGAATCGTGTGTTGAAATCTCTATTGAATGATTTTTGGAAACCTTATTGGGTTTATGAACTCAAGTATTTAAATACGAATTGAAGTATTTGTAGGAAACATGAATAATGTTTTGAACTCATGTGTAAAATCTAATTGAATAAATTGTTGACAATAATATTGGTATTATGAACACTTGATTGAACAATTGAATTGGATTATTTGTTGAAATATTATTGATATAGTGGAGTCTTGTTTTGAAATCCTAATTAGATGGTCTGTTATAAATATTATTGGTATTGTGAATCCATGATTGAGGAAAAGAGTTAAATGATTTATTGAAAATAATACTTGTGTGGTAATCTTGATGGTTGAATATATGTATCATTGATTTCTTGAAAATCATGTCGTATACCCCATGTTGTATGTTACTTGATTCATTCATATTGTTATGCGTGTCTTGAGATTGGGAATGCATTCTACTGAGCTGTCATCTCACCCCAATTGACATCCTTGCAGATTTCTTGGAGGTTGGAAGTGGAAACTAAGAAGATAGTTTAATCATTGTATTGTCTTATTATATTGCTTGAAATGTAATTTGAAATAATATGTTTGTTGAAAATGTTGTTAAAGATGATTATCGAATTCATATGTTTAAATTCATGTTAGGAAAGTTAAATTACGTTTGTTGTAATAAATAAATTATAAGAGTTATATGCATAAGTCTCTTTCCGACCCGTAACGCTTCGAGTTCGGATCTCCATACGGGTTTGACCCTGGTCCGGAACTCGGGTGTTACAAGAGTTCTCCTTTATATAGTCTCCAAATCAGGGTTTGCAATCTAAGTTACCTTGGTAATAAAGCATTTTATATTCACCGTTAGATGAAAACATGATTAGATTCAAGCTAATATCTTTCAACCGTTAGATCGAACTTAGCTTGTTATACACAAATGAAATATACGTCATTTAGGTTTGTGTAACCGTACCTAAACGTGTACAAGTCGTTGGTTCAACAGTAGTTAACCAAATGGTTAGCCATATGAGCACTTTCATATCAACCTTATTCATCTTCACCATAACTAGTCCAAATGACTCAAATGAACTAGTTCAAGAGTTGTTCAATTGCTTAGATCTTATAGAAGTATACAAGACACAATCGAAGCAAAATATGTTTTGATTCACTCGAATCGATTCATGAACTTTATATCCATGGTTTGCAAATATGCATTCCTTAGTTTATATATATATATTTAAGTTCACGAATAAACCAATTTTAGAAAGTAACACACTTAAGTATGTGTACGGGTATGCGTACTTAAGTAACCGAATTTGAGTTTGTTTTGGTTTCCAAACTCAGCAGAAATTCACGGACGTGAACTTTCCGCCAGTATGCGTACGGGTACGCATACTTAGGTAACCGGATTGAGTTGGTTTTGATTTCCAAACTCAGCATAAATTCACGTCCCCAGTCTCCATCAACCATTTAGTACACACACAAGTATGCACACATTTGGTTCCCGGTTTTGGACTTATACACTAATGCGCGAACACATTATATGCTTATATCCAATGATGGTTACATGTTTTAAACTCTTTATTTCAATCATTGAAACATTCTTAGAGGATGTTAAATAGAGGTTATTCACACACTATTCTTCATCAAAGCAATTTTCAAGATATTGAAATAATCAACATGACTTTCGTCACTTATAAAGATGAACTTGGCCAAAGCGAAAGCTTATCAACACATATTTCGAGAAAAAGATAAGGGAGATAAACTCGACTCGAAATAGCAAATGTGTATAATCGAAGTCTATATAGCAATACGACTTTTGTCTCAAGAAAGGAGATAGAGTAGATAGACTTTTTGAGTGATAGATAAGTTCAAGTCTCCACATACCTTTTAGTCGATGAAGTTCCACCAGTTCCTTGAGTAGTTCTTCGTCTTTGTATGATGAACGCCGTGGAGCCTAGAGCTCAACATACATTTCTCATGGGTAGGATCATGTTAATAACTAGATGTTATTGATATAAAAAATCCGGAAAAGGAAATAAAACAAGGCAAACATAAAGAAGAAATGATGTTTTAATATTTTCTTCTATGAATTTCGTAGAACGAAGAAGAAGAAATTAAAAGAGTGGTTTGCCACGTATACGGCTAGCTATCGGAGCTGTTTACAAAGGCTGTCTAAATAGCACGGTTGCTGTAAAAATAAAAATAAAAAAATCCCAATATATCTCCCCTCCTTTAAAATGCTAAGTCATATGAGCCCTCACGTCGCACGGTGAGTGTGACACCTCCCTCAAATTAAATTAAATTAAATTAAAGCTTTGAAGTAGAGCAATCCTGGAGACGACAAGTGGTGGGACTTTATTGGTCAAAACCTTAAAACATGAATTACACTCTATTTACACCCTGTTTTTAACTGCCCGTCTATAACACCGTTCAAAAAAACGTGGGTATACAATACTTTTTTCATCTTTTGTGCCTAAATAATTCATTACACTTCGTTTACACCGAATCTTAACTGTACGTTAATTGACGCCGTTAGTGTGGACAGTACCTACATCAAAATCTAGACCTAAAGCTAACGGAGACACCAATATATCGAAGAGAGTTTTATTCTCTTCTTCTTCTTCCTTTTCTTCTGTTCTTCATGTTTTTCTCCCTGTCGAATTCAATTCTAATGAATAGCTTTTTTTTGTGAGTGATTCATGTAAATCTTGAGATCCAGATAAATCGAAGAAGAGGGTGATGAATCTGGAAGCCAATTGAGATCTGAAAGAAGAAGAAATCAGAAGAAATAGAAATTAGGGTTTCTGCTAGAATTGAATAAGTTGTATATTTGGAAGAGAAGTTCGATTTAGAATATGCAAATGGAGATTAGATTAGAGATGGGTATTGTGTGTTGAGAGTAAGGGAGCATATTTAGCTACTGATTCTCAACTCACATGGAAGAATTAGTGAATTAGGGTTTTCGCAGGAGAAGGAAGTGATGTTGTTAGTGGAAGATAGGGTTTCAGATGATTATGAATTTGAAGTGGTTTGTCGATTAGGGTTTGTTGGTGCTGTAAATTCAATCATTGAGGTGATGGTGATGGATGATGGTAATTTTGGTTGTTTTCAATAATTGGTGCAGGCAATTGGAGATTGAGATGAAGGTGATGCTGCTGTGAAGAGATTGATGTGATTTAGCGGTGAGAAAACCCAGGTAAATAAACTCAACTCCAATTTTACGTTATTCACTGTCCAGGTGATAAAGTATTGGTTTTTGTCAACACTACTGCTTGATAAGTGAGACTAGCTAATCATCACCATGGTAAAATCTTCACTGCAGATGGATATGGTGAATGGTGCATTACAAAACTACATCGGATCAAGTTTTACCAGGCTTGAAAAGGCTTAAAAAGGTCAGGTATTTCTGGATAAGATTTACTAACTTATATCTGTAAGTACATATATAATTTTTGTGTTGAAGATGGAGACTGTTATTGTCCAAGACGACATCAATCTTGGTGAAGATAGAGAGTCATACCAAGTCTCTTTATATATAAACATCGAGTTCATGGTTCTAATGCAATACAAGTTTACACAATATCAGAATAATCAGATACCATGCTTAAGTAAACAGATAACTAGGTTTGCTAGGTACCAAAAAATATCTGCTGTCGATGGAGATATCGAAAAAGAATCAATACTGGTGACCAGGGTATGTAGCTTATGTAATAATCTTTCTTTAAATCATCTTTTCAATTCAAAATCCACCGTGTTTTATTTGGTATGTATTCTGTAAAGATGTTATCCAAAACTTCACAAAATCCAGAAATTTACACGTCCTCATATTATGATGTCCTCATGCAAGCATTCTCAATAGGAACTTACTTAGACACCACCTGTACTGCTCCAACGACAACCCAACCTCATATCCAATTCTTTAATCTTCGGTGCCTCAAGAGTTGTGCAGTAGCACCATTCATGTCTTTTCGAGACAGTTATACATAAAATACAATTCGACGGACAATGTAAGATTAATCCCAATCCTATTACATTTGTGGATTGGATGAAGAGACCATTTAAAAATTCGAAAGTTACAACATGTCCAAGTCTAATTTCTATTCAAGATGGACTTTGGGGCTCAGTACTATTTCAAACTTGATTTATGTAGACAATTAAACATCTATAAGAAAGGCCATTTCATTTCCAAACAATGCCAATTCTAACATGTAAGAATGCATTAAGAATTGAATAAGATATTAAACATTTCATACATGCAGGATCATGTAACTTTGGGTACTTTATTTGCTCTGCATATTTTATTTGCTTCAAATTCTGTATTTTGACTGGATTTATTTTTGCTAGATATTAGCTTAGTTTTTCCAAGTATATGTAAATTATTATAGTATGGGTGTTGGATTTGGTCTTAATATTGATCTTAATAGTTCAAACTTTTTGCTTATTGCAGAAATATGAATTAATGGATATTGTTATCAAGTGGCTCAGAGTTTCGTGTTAACTGCTGGTGCAACCCCTACAGTTGAGATTCTTAGTATATGCCTCATTGATATTGGAAATGCATTCCTCCTTTATCATGAAAAATATGGAACTGGAGTGGATCTAACTCCTGTTTCATATCATAGAACCAGCAACTTCAGTTTAAGCATCAGTGCCATCGAGCATACAAACCCGACAAAGACTAAAGTCACCCAGCAGTTTACTGGAACCAATAAAAAAAGATGTAGGGAAATATATTCAAAGTTTGTCGGGGGCTAATCAAAAGAACTTGGAATAAGTTAAACATGCATGAAATATATTTTTATATTTAGGTTAATCAATATTTCTTAGTTTAGTTGAATTGAATTTTTTTGGGGTGAACTTGGTGGAACTTTTGTTGTGTGTGTGATAATCTCTTAAACTGTAATTTGGAGTGTCGATAATGGATGAGGTGGTATGATATTTTTGGTACATAAAATTTATTTTTTTTGATATTAGAATCTATGCTCCCTCCGAGAGAATTTTAACTTTGGACATCTTCGGAGTAGGGGACGGGTACAGGGGCAAAGCCGATCCACACCAAAACAAAAATCCTTAAGCGTCGGGGCTTTCTGCATAGGGGCGCTTAAGAAATTCTCGATCAAAATTAAAATTCTCATTGAACTCTCTGCACATCACGGGGTACATATTAGTTTGTTAAAAGAAAAAGAAGGTTTAATGCATCGTGATGGAGTGGGCGAAGCCACACCGTACCAAATCAAATCAAAAATAGCGGCTAAAAGAAAAAGATGCACGGTGTGTAGCATGGGCATAATAAAAAATCCTAAGTGACAGGGCGAGGCAAAGCCGAGCCACACCAAATAAAAGTGCTAAACATGTATCGGGATGGGACGAGTCGAAACCGAGCTACACCAAAATCAAAACATAAACATGCATAGGGATGAGGCAAGACAAAGTGGTTTTAGTATCCGCCCGGTGCGTAGCATGGGCACAAAATCTAGTTAGCATAAAACGTAATAAAACGAAAATGAGAAACAAGCACTACAACAAGATAACTTAGATATCCAACGATATCGTAAAACAAGAATCCGTCTTGACTTCGCTTAACCCCCATTATAGACCTATTCAACTTTAGGACAGCCGGCAGCGTATAAAATCAAGCAATGTATCATTTTTTTCCTTCTTTCATTTGTTATATCAATAATACGAGTCAAGTTATTTGAGTTGAATGTATAGAGTCTATAGACAACTTTCACAACTATCCAAAGGCATGACGAGGTTGTGAAATTCAAAACGGGAGATACCCAATTTCTTAAAGAATAGACCCCAACAATGCCCGTATCTTTTTGTATAAATAGTACCCTTGAGATGTTTATTCTTACAAACAATATCAAGCTCGTAGACCAATATGAATACTCGTACTCTTAATAACTTCCCTCATCTTCTTTCCAACCCTATTGTTTTCACTGTTCTATTTCACCGCAATCACCCAAGCAGCTACCTTTGACATCGTGAACAAATGTGGATTCACAGTCTGGGCTGCTGCTGTACCAGGTGGAGGTCGACCATTAGGCCCAAACCAATCCTGGAGAATTAAAATAGCTGCTGGAACAACTCAAGCCCGCATATGGGGTCGAACAAAATGCAACTTTGATGATAATGGCCGTGGCAGGTGCCAAACTGGTGACTGCAATGGACGTCTACGATGTACCGGTTTTGGTAAACCACCAAATACCCTAGCTGAATATGCATTAAACCAATTCAATAACTTGGATTTCTTCGATATTTCTCTCGTTGATGGGTTTAATGTACCCATGAGCTTTACCCCCATGAGCGGCTGTCGAGGTATCAAATGCACGGCTGATATAAATGGACAATGCCCAAAACAACTGAAGGCACAAGGAGGTTGCAATAATCCGTGCACAGTTTTCAGGACAGACAAGTACTGTTGCAACTCAAGCAGCTGTGGGCCGACTGCGTTATCTAAATATTTCAAAAAAAGGTGCCCCAATGCTTATAGTTACCCGAAGGATGATCCTACCAGTACTCTTACTTGTCCTGGTGGTACAAACTATCGGGTTGTGTTTTGCCCACGTTAAGGCGTGGCAAATCTATTTGATCTGCGAGCTGCTAGTAAATGAAGCTTCTCAACTCAATACTATCTATATATATCTTCTAGTGAGCACTAGTTACCTAGAATTAATAATGAAGCTCTGAAATTTGTTTATCTCTGTGAATGTAAGATTGCAAAAGATAGCGTGTTTGTTTCACTATTGTATCTAAAATGTATTCATGATAAAATAGCATGGTGCGTATGCTTTGTGTTGGCAATCATGACATAGGTATGCCTTAAGTGCATCTTGTGTTATAGTGCTTAATGATTTTAAAACAGAGGTGCATTTCTTGATAACATAGCAACAATATTGCTTGGAGACTGAGTATATATAGTTAAAAGTGAAGTCACTTGAGCTTGAGGCCGTGAATCCATGAACACAAAACAGACGGGAATATATTTCAGCTACCCTACCCACCTTATTCTTGCATCACAATAGGTCACTTTATACTGCTATATCATCTGCCATCATGATATCAACGTTCATTCCGTGGTCAAATGTATGATGTACAGTATAGTGTTTGCCAACGACAAAAGTGTGAAAATGATACTTGGTACTTCCTAATATCTCTTCCATGAATCATTCGCATATACAGTACTTGACAAGAAGTATGAGTAAGGTGTGCTAAATTTCAAATTACATAAATCAGTTTTATAAATCCCACTGGTTATCATTTTTATATATTTTTGAGCGGTATCGGGTATCCCATTAGTGCATCATTCTTATGCAGAAGACCTAGTAATATATGACAGTACTGATTCCCGTTGTCAAGGGATCATTAGTTCCAACCAACAAATTCACAGTCTCCCTGACAAAAGACTTAAAACGAAGGGCTTCATCTGCTACCCAATAATAAATTAGATATACAATTCAAGAATGTCTTTGTCCCCTCTAGAACCACGGGTGAATGAGAATGCTCATAAAGTATGAACGCCGTTTTGGGGACTACTCTTAAAGTTTTGAGGTGGATATTTGAAGTAATTTTGGGTCACCCCTTATCTAATATATTTTTTAATACCAAATTTACCCTTGGTAATTAAATTAGTTAGATCAGTTAGTGTTAGTGTAATGATTAATTAGTGATTAGTTAGTGATTAGTGAGTGATTAATAGGATAGTTTTGTTAGAATGAGATGAAGAAGAAGGAGAAGAAGAAGAAGAAAAGATGAAGAAAAATAGGGAAGAAGAACCCAAAAAAATTTATTTTGAGTTTAGTAAATATGATATGAGTGATTCATGTGATGATACCTCCTCCTCAGAATCAGAACCTCCTTCATCTCCTAAACTATTTGTCAATACTTCTAACGATCCGGGTATGAGTTATTTCTTAGATGATGAATGTTTTTTTCCCCAAACTCAAGCTAACGACCCAAATGATGAATTTTATCAGCCACAACCAGAATATGAAGTTATGGTTACTCAGGTATGTCTCAAAATTAGTTAATGTAGCTTGAATTGTGGAAAAAATAGGCCAAATCGAAAATTTCAGGAAGAAATTTCGGCTAGGTGATAGTAGTTCGGTTAGCAATTCTGCCAAAAAGTTAGCCGAACTCTCCTGTATGTGCAGTTCGGTTACTCATTTCAGCATACGCAGGTAACCGAACTCTGTTTTAATGGAGTTTTTTGAGAGTTCGGTTATCTTTTTCCAGAAAACGTTGCCGAACTAATTTTATAGAGAATACAGTTAATGGTTCGGTTGAGTCGAGTTTAGTCCCTTTGTTACCGAACTATATGTTCGGCAAGCTCGCAAATCACCTTCATTGATTAGATAACCGAACTCTATAGTTCGGTTTAGTCGATTGTATTAATTATGTTGCCGAACTATAGTTTTGAAATATCCAAAGAACAAGTTCGGCAAGATCGCAATTTTTTTATCATAACCGAACCTTTTGTTCGGCAGGATCGCATATTATGTTTACATTGCCGAAAATATAAGTATTTCTTATTTTTAGTTGGTATTGACGTTGTGCTATTACTCGTAGGTTGCATCTGATCCAATAGAACCAATGGAAAATCAACCTACCCCTGTTGATATTTTGTACGATGACACGTCCCATCACTACATGAATGACTTGGTATTCAAAAGTCCTTTAGAGGCAAAGAGTTGGGCTAGACAACATGCACTAAAAGACATGTGCGTATTAGTATTGAATGGGAGAGATACCAAAACCCGCTTTGAAATGGTTTGTGAGAGAAGCGGTGATCCCGATAAAAGCCACAAGAGGAAGGGTTATGTTTATAAAGGAAAGACAAATAGGAAGAACAAAACTTTCTCAAAGAATATCAAATGCCCATTCAAGCTTGCATTTAATTACAACAAAGAATTGGGTGGATGGGTTCTCTACAAGGTTATTGAAGGTTGTCATAACCACCCTCGTCCGGAGCATCTTGAAGGACATTTCATGGCGGCCAAGCTAACTCCTGAAGAGATGGACAAGGTAGCTAAAATGAGGAAAATGGATCTTTCACCGATTCAAATGCTCCAAATACTAAAGGAGGATAACAAGGATAACCACTCATCTTTGTCCACCATTTATAATGCAATAGTGACAATTAGAAAGAAGGAATGGAGAGATAGACAAGTGATGCAACAATTGTTTTTTTTGGCCAAAGAGAAAGACTACGCGGTTCAAAAGGATGTGGATTCGGACGGAGAGATAACACAACTCTTCATTGCGCATCCAACGAGTGTTCAATTGGCTTAATGCTTTCATGAAGTTCTCATAATGGATTGTACTTATAAGACGAACAAGTACGAGATGCCATTGTTGAATATTGTTGGGCGTACTTCGACGCAGTCACCGTTTACCGTGGCGTTTTGTTTTTTAAGAGACGAGCAAGAACCTAGTTACATTTGGGCACTACAACAAGTTAAGGCAATCTTCCGAGGTGATGATATTCCCGGGGTTATAGTGACCGACAATGAAGTCGCATTGATGAATGCAATAGAGGTAGTGTTTCCATTAGCACACAATATGCTTTGTACATTCCATATATGGTGTAATTTGATAAATAGGTGCAAGCCAATAATTTGTCCACCCAAGAAAAAAGGATATGAAGAGATTAAGATGCTACCGGAACATGAACGAGCGGATGCAAAAGAGGAAGTTGAAAAACAATACGCTCTAAATTACGCTAAGTGGGTTGCTTTCAACAGTGAATGGGAATCATTGTGTTGGTCTCTTACCGAGGAAGAGTATCATCTAAATCTTGCGGAGTTTATCGGCCATTGGGATACTCCCGATTATCCCGGTGTTGTATCGTATGTTCTTCGCCAATGGTTGGAACCACACAAAGAGAGGTTCGTTAATGCCTATACCAACCAATATAAACACTTGGGAAATCAAGCGACAAGTTTAGTAGAGTCGGCTCACCATCGGTTGAAGAAGAATCTCTTTGGATGTGTTGATAATTTCGTAACCGTGTGGAATGCTATGGATAATTACTTCAAGCGCGACATTGATAGAATTAAAGAGAAATTCCAAAAAAGCCGTATATTCAAAATGACCGGAAAATACGCCGACCACCCATTGTTCAAGGGAATCCATTACAACGTATCTCGCCAATGTATGAAGTTGTTGATCATAGAAGTCGAGTTGATTGATAAGTTGGAAACCAAGAAGGATGAGGTGTGTGTATGTAACATGAAGAAGTCTATGGGACTCCCTTGTCGCCATATGATAATCAACTACGAGCATGGCGTAATCCCTTTAAGCGACATTGATCCATATTGGAAGCATCTAAGTTTCATCCCTCCTCCAAAGGGAGAAGAAGCCGGTGAGGAGTTTGGTGATAACGACATGGGTAGAACCGTACTAGAGATGTATCGTGGTATGAACAAGCTCCAAAAACAAATATTTTGGGATGACATGAGGAAAATCATATATCCACAAACTTCGGAGAATGTTTATGAACCGTCAAAAGGCAAACGCAAAGGTAGGCCAAGCAAAAAAGAAACTAAAAAACAACTAAGAGAATATGCAAAGGTGTTACGTAAGAAGAAAAGTGAGCAAACCCCATTTACTAGAGATCCATCGGCCCATGAGTATACCGCGGAAATGTACTTGGAGCAAACCAAGAAAAGGGATAGGAGTATTGAGGAGAAAGGCGAAACAAGTGAGCGACATTTGAAGAAAAAAGGTACGATGTGTCCATCTCAACCAAGCCAACCATCTTCCGGCGACGTGAAGCTTAAGTCTCCAATTTGCCCTATTCAACCATCTTCCCTAGACGTGAAACTTGATGCTCCAAATAAAGACTATTTGAATGATCTACCTCTATACATTCGAGAATACGTTATATCCACCGAAGACGTTCCTCCGGATGGTAATTGTGGTTTTCATGTTGTCAATCAGCAACTTGGGCCTTTCATCGAAGGTGCAAAGCTAAATAATGGATGTGCAATCACTCATATAAGGAAAAGGTTGTTGTCCAAACTAAAGGAAAATCCGGCATTTTACAAGACAATGTTGTGCGATGGGGTGGGTAGTCTCAATGAGAAATTTGTTAAGTATCAACGTCGTCTTCATGGGGGCCATCCGATCACAAGGGATTATTGGATGAGCATACCGATATGTGGACACTTAATCGCCGAGGCTTTTAATTGTGCGGTTCATTATTTCTCAAAGTATGCTAGTTTCACCTTCACCCCGAAAACAACCGTATGTGTCGAGCAACTCAAACGAAGGAGATGTGTGATGGCATTGATTAACAACAACCACTTTATAGGCCTTCGTTTAAAACCCGATTGTCCACTGCCTCCAATATCCGGAAACTCTTTTTGGCCTGCCTTTAACTACAATATAATGTTGGGTTGGTGTATTATGTATGAGCATAACATGGAGATGTGGAAAGCTTTGTCGAAATCTGACGAAATTGTACATGAAGGTCGAATTTCACTTGATGATGATTAAATGATACATGCAATGTAACTAAGTATGCTTATCAATGTAATACTATGTTTTTTGAAGTGTGGTATTCATTATCGAGATAATGCTAGTATTCTATTGAGTTGACAGATAATAGTTCGGCAACCTGTATTTTTGTGCAGGTAAAGTTCGGTTACCTGGTGAAAAAATACAGTTTGCCGAACTCATGTTATATATGAGTCTTCAGAAAAAGTTTCGGCTACCATTGATATAATACTTGCCTAACCGAACTTTATAGTTCGGTTACAAGCTAGATATTTAGAAAACCGAACTTTTAACCTGAAGCCTCAGGGGAGTTTTCGGCAACCAGTTTAAATGTTGCGAGGT
>JAJJMB010013238.1:2400415-2413365 GCA_023531105.1 Papaver atlanticum | reverse complement strand
AACCAGTTTAAATGTTGCGAGGTAACCGAACTCTGTCTTCGGCAACCATTAATTAGTTACAGGTTACCGAACTAACCTGTGTTTAAATTTCAGGTTGCCGAAAAAAATCCTGTATTCAAAATTTCTTCCATATAAAATTGAAAACACAAACCCAATTTAAATTAAAAACAAAAACAAGGTTCTAAAACAAATATAAAAGTTTTTATACATACCAAACTACGAAATCCATAACTAATAAGTTTTTTGAAACTAAAACCATACGAAATCACTAACGACCACCACGACGAACCCTTTTACCACTTCCTTGTTTACCACGAGTTTTAGGTTGAACTTCCTCATCACTTGGGGTTTCATCTACTCGTCCGGTTTCCTCCATGGCGCGACTTGAACATTCTCCTTGTTGTCGACCCCTCTTCAATTGCTTAGACCTACTTGGCTCCTTCATTCTTTTAGTTATAAGACCCTCCCACTCGCCGTAGTAGTAGGTTTGTTCCTTAGTCGACATCGGCTCTCCACTGCGGATTTTAGCCATCAATTTCTTCAATAATTTCGTACCCTTCTTCACCTGATTCCAATTTTAAGCATAAGTAAATATATTTTCAATACTTTCAAACAACAAGGAAGTATAAGAGAAGACATTTTCTTACCACATTATCCCATAACATTTTTTCTTCTTCTCCACAAATAGGCATCTCCTTCTGACCTCTCTTAGCCTCCCTCTCCTTTGCCTTCCCCTTCGCCTTATCAGTCTTAGCTTGTTGTTCTCTATTTATCACAAAAGGATGACTAATTTCTTGATAAAACCCCGTATAATCTTCATCACATGCATTTACATCTCCACCACAAGGTACACAATCACCTAAAGGTAAGTAGTAGTTACGAAGTGCATTCCAATGTCCTACCGTAGGAGTTGGTTCATGTTTTGGAACAAAATATTTCTCGGTGTTCTTTGTTCCTTGAACCACCAAATTGAAATTTTCATTCTCCACGTCGGGATCCATTTGGACACAACAAAGTTGTCTTAGTATTCTCCTTGGATTATATATTGCGTAGCCATTAGGATACCAAATTGGTCCATAGTATGCCGAGACGGTAAAGAAACCATTCATATCTTCTTCATCTACAGGGACATCATCGGGTACGGCGTATGGGTGAAATACCACATCGTTCACCGTAAGTTTATCCAATTTCTCCCTCAACGAAGTCAACTGCTCTTCTTTAGACTTCTTTTGTGCGTCCAAAAACAACCATTTTCCCGCTGTAGGTTCGTCATAGGGATAAGCTGTCTTTTCCCTAGCCAATCCCAATGAAGGGAAGTGGTCATAAATCCAAACCTATGCGAAAATGCGAAAATATTAACCACATACATGAAAATTTATTTGAAAGCAGAAAATTTTGGGGAATAATTTGCTAACTAACAATGTAGAAAGTTACCTGAATAAGAGTTAAGTAACCTCCAATTTGATTTGTCTTAATCCTCGACCCTTTGCTCATCTCTCCTAGAACAAAAGCAAGCACCCCAGTGGCCCAAGAGTATTGGTTAATCTCATCGAGATTCTCCAAAAGCTGTAGATAATGTGCATCCACCCTATTTCCAGAAGTGTCTGGGAAAATGACGGTTCCTAGCTGATATAACCAATAAGCGGTGACATGATGCCTAAGGGTCTCCTGGTCCATCACCAACTTTCCTTTCTCCACCTTCTTTCTGGTCCCTCCAAAGGCTTCCTTCAACTTTACCAACTTGAATTTCTTCAACCTCTTCTTAAAGGATCCATTTGTCTCTCTTGGATTATACTCATCGCCACGTTTAGGGGACCTCACAGAACGTCTAAACTCACATTGAGCCTTTCTTGCATCCCATCCTAGACATTTTAGAGCCAATTCTTCAAGAGCTTCATAATGCATCGAGGTGTTGTAGCCTTCTCGAAGACATTTACCTTCCACTGGTAAGCCGGTTATTCTCGAGCAATCGTCGGGAGTAATTCCCATCTCGCCAAATGGAAGATGAATTGTATATGTCTCGGGATAGTACCTCTCGAGAAATGCGGATACGGCAACAACGTCAAAATCCGCATGTGCATCCTCTATAGCTCTCCATAAAACACACTCTTTCACCTTTGATTGAAAATCGTCACACTCCAAAGATAGATCCCATTTGGACGCCTTTTGACGCCGAATAAGACGTACTGCATCATTATGATCCTACGAAAAAAACATAACATTATTAATACTTGACAAAACATGACCCAAAAAAAAACATTTTGTTAGGTAAAAATGAACTTAAAGAATACATTTGTCGCATAGATCTTCGCAGCCCATGAGTGTTTGTAGCCAAACAAGGTGGCCCCTCCATCATTTGGAGTACCATAAGTTGGGTTCACTGGTGGCAAACACAAATTATCAGGGGGAATGTGTGAGTATCTATCACAAGGCGGCTTCGGCTTCTTTTTCTCTTTAACAGGAACAATTTCTTGCTCTTCTTGCTCTTCCTCCTCTTCTTCCTCTTCCTCCTCTTCATCCTCTCCCTCCTCTTCTTCCTATCCCTCTTCTTCATCATCCTTCTCTTCCTCTTGTCCTTCTCATTCTTTGCCCTGTCCTTGTTCTTCTTCCTCTACATTCTCAACATGTTCTCTTTGTTGTTCAACCTCTTCATTTCCTTGGTCTTCATTTCCTTGCTCTTCTTCATCATCATTCTCTTCTTCAATAACATTATCAATTGTATTCTCCATCACCTCCTGATTGACTTCCTGTAATGATCCCCCTCCATGTTTTGCATTTTTGGTACCACGGTTTCGGAAATCCAGATGTATCCTACCGCGAGGTGTTGGAGTTCTCAAATCTTCGTCTACGTGGGGATTAGATTTTTTCCCTTTGTTCCTAATGAATGAAAACCACATTATTACCTAAACAGAATATTGTCTTATCAAATAAAGATGAACATGGGATTACATCAAACACAAAATGTTAACAGGCTAAAGTTCGGTTATCTGGTATAAGTTGAGAGGTAACCGAACTACAAGTTTGTATATGACAGATCAAAGTTCGGTTACCACATAGAAAGTGTGACGTAACCGAACTATATTTTATCAAAGTTCGGTTACCTATATAAATTTATCGAGGTAACCGAACTCATATTTTTCATATACAGAAGGAGTTCGGTTACGTTATTTTTTTGCGAGCTTACCGAACTTCATAGTTCGGTTACCTTAAAATTACTAATTGGCCGAACTGTTCTTTATATTGAAAGTTCGGTTACCTATATAAATTTATCGACTAAACCGAACTCAATTTTTTCATATAAAGAAGGAGTTCGGTTACGTTTTTTTTTTGCGAGCTTACCGAACTTCATAGTTCGGTTACCTTAAAATTACTAATTCGCCGAACTGTTCTTCATATTCAAAGTTCGGTTACCAAATTCTAGGGTTTTAAATTTTTCTCCTAGCCGAAATCTCTACTGTAACTTTCATTTTCAGTGGTTTTTGATGATTTCTTCAACAAAAAACGATTCAAAGGAATGGGTACGAAGGAAATTACCTGCGGATTTTCATTTTGAGGGAATCAGACTCCTTGGTTGATGTTTGATGCTTCAATTCGTCTCCCAACTTTGCTTGAAGTTGTTTATCAACTTCAAATTGATTTGGGAGATTCGCTATGCTAGCCAGACCCGGACTCAATCCTGGAATTCTTGGTGTCTGCTTAGAACGCATTGTTTTATAAAATTGATTAATCGACGATGAATTTTTTCAAATCGACGATGTATACGAAGAAGAGGAGAAGAAGAAGAAGAAGAGGAGAAGAAGAAGAAGAAGAAGAGAATAAAAAAAATGTGTTTTAAAACTGATTTTTGGTTTTTATTTAGGGGTTAGATTAGTGGGTAGTGGTTAAATTAGTGGGTTATTAGGATTAGTTATAACCTTAATTAGAATAAGGGCAGATTAGTCTTCCCTAATCTTTTAGGACACCCCTTAAAATTTTGGGTGGACATTTGAATAAGAAAGTAGTCCCCCACTGTTTTGGGCTAGTCCCCAAAACATTGTTCTAAAGTATGGTAGCTTTGAATTTGAAGTTAAGGTCAGTCTTTTGAACTGGGCCCGTAATTTGGGTGCTATCGCCGAATTCAAGAAAATCATTCATATTTGTGAATAACTGATACCTGTCACAATCCATTGTAGTCCAGCCCGGTTAGGATACCTGTCTTTCACCCAGGCGACCCGGGTTCAAATCCGGCAATGGATTTTTTTTTAAAGCAGTGGCCAGTGGAAACTTTTTATCTTACTAGCTCCAGGGTTTTGATATGAGACAGAGTACAGATGAGCCTTGGCGGGGCGGAGTGCTAGCTAACATGGCTGTCCTTCCCAAAGCACAAGATTTTTATATGCCTCTGGCATATGTTAGATAGAGAGATGGCTAGTTAGCACTTGTCGTTGCTTTCACCTAAGTTCCAGGTATCCTTCTAATCTTTTCGGTCCCTGCCATATGCACCAGTTACAATCTAAAAATTCTTCCGAGCTAATTTAGATATTGCTGAAGTATCCCAGATTTATTTTCTGACCAGCTTTCAAAATATTAAATGCAGGCCAAATTTCGCATACATTTGGATTTTAGCCTGTACATAAGAGGCTTCAAAGCCAAACGTACAACTATTGATTGAATAGTTTTCTGACGTTCAGAAATTAAATGGATAAAAGGGAACAATAAAGAGGATATCCGGTTCCATGCTATTGATTGATTTGATTCATTCAACAACCCCTTCTTTCACATAAATTAGGATACACTACGCGCTAACCGATGAAGAAAACTTGCTCAGAACATAAAAACACTACCTAAATTTTACCCAGATCCAAGTGTAAGAGCAGAACCACCTTGGAGCTGAACACTTGAACTGATCTTTGTAAAGGAGTTGTGAATAATGTCTCCGCTGTTTAAACGTCATCATTTTTAACCCTCGCCAAGGTGCATAGCCAATGCTGCGATGCAACCATCTTCTAGTGGGTCTCGACCAAGATATATAACGGTTTACCATTTAAACGCTCACGACCCTGCAGCAATGAGAGAGAACCACATACATCATATTCAGAAGCCTTAAAAAAAACTTATCATAATCTGTCATTCAAAGTTCAACGGATTAAACACGGGCTCCCACGGTAAAACCAAACAAGTATCAAGAACCAGGTACTTTACACATCCACCACACAAAGTAGCAAGCTGAGGGTTTACATTAACTATTCTTCTTTATCCTAAAGCGAGTGCAGCCTAGTAAAAGAGTACAAAGTGACATACAATGAGCGAAATATTCAGTCAGACCTAATTTATTAACACCAATTTTGCTTTCAAGCAGTTTTGGACAATAAATATAATGAGATTGCATGTCCTGAAAAGCACCATGGCAGCCTTTAAGTGTAAATATAATGAGATTGCATGTCCTGAAAAGCACCATGGCAGCCTTTAAGTGTAAATAGTAGAAACAACATCGGCAGTTAAAACAATACAACACAATTCATAACATCTTTGAGACGTATATATGCATGCTCGGCAACAGCCATGTGGGGGGAAATAATTTTGAGATGGATTATGTGTACCCTGCACATTTCATCATATTTTGAAATGATGATTACATGATTGATCATAGCCGTGCAGAGTCAATAACTTCCATATGTGTATATTTGCATACTCTGGGCGAGATTAGTTCCAGATGAAAAAAATAATCATTAAGTATAAAATGAGCACACCTTCAAATCGGGAAGTTCAATCACACATGCACATTCAACTACTTCACCCCCAACACGCTCTGAAATTAAAATAAAAAAGTTAATTGAGTTACAATATATGGAAACAATTTAATCCTCAAAATTAAGACTTACCAAGCAATTTCATTGCAGCACACAAGGTTCCTCCAGTGGCTATCAGATCATCAACCACTAGCGCACGGTCACCAGGTTCAACTGCTCCAATGTGCATCTCAAGACAATCTTTTCCGTATTCCAGAACATACTCCTCAGAGATGACTTTGCCTGCAATTATCAGGATATTCAACATAAAATTATGCTTTTTAAATAAGAAAAGCCAGTTTGAAAAGAACAAAAGAAAAGACAAAAAAGAGCATTCTAATGAAAACTATTATTTCTAGCCTGAATAAAGTTTTTGTATCATCCGCTAATATTAGTCTCCGCAATGCGGGTTTCAGAATTGGTCTACCTTGTTAGATGATTTGATTTGAAACTCAATAAACGACAAGCCGATACATGTGCACATCCCTCCTCACTCTTTAGTTTTAAGTCATTTAACAACAAAAGTTTCAAATTAGTTTGCACTTTTACAGTTCGCGTTTCTGAAACTGCTTGAGACAGGCCATGTTTCTCACACATGTTGCACCATTTTTTGTCCTACTTAAACAAGATATAATCATGCTAGGCACCAGTAAACCCTCCCCCAAAGTTCTTTTGATAAGGCACTGCAAATTGCCAATGCAGAATCTGGATTTCAAAGGTCAAGAACTGTTTAAAATACATTCAAAAATTTCAAACTTAAACTACCAAGCTGAAGTACATTAAGGCAGAGGAATTTCCAGCGAAGCGGAAGCACAGCCAAATTTAGGAATTTACTGATGGGGAAATGAGATTCGGGTGATAATGGCGAAACCAAGGTATAAATTTAGAAATTCGAGATCCAACAGAAATCTCTACAGAAAGTTATGGCTTCTGGAGTCTACAAGTGATCAGACAAAAGGGAAGACAATGATCAACAGACTAGTAGACTCGAAGAGAATGAAGAAACACACATGCTCATTTCATAACTTTACTAATCTGATTTTAAATACGTTCGACACAAAAAGAGGAAAAGAAAGGAAAGACATAAAGGTTAAGCTCACAAGTCGTATAGTAATAGAGAAAAAAGAAAGCATATAAGTAAAACCACACCACTACGTTTGGGCCTTGTGGCAAAATTGATAAAGAGGGTACCAAACCACTACGTTTGGGCCTTGTGGCAAAATTGATAAAGAGGGTAAAATATACCAGGCAATTTTCTTGGTTTCCTCAGTGGAACAAACTTCGCTCCAATTGCCAATGCAATCGGTGGACCGAATATGAAACCCCTAGCCTCGACACCTACAATCATATAAAGACGATGTTTAAACAAAAGCTCACCTAGCTTAATGTTTCGGATATCAAAATAAAGTACAAGGCATTATACTACCATCAGTTGAATATACAAAGCACAGGGAACTATACAATCATCAGCTTCAACGCAAAGAAATTTAGTATTAACAAGACAAAGTGTAGATAAGTCACCAGCAAGAGAATCAGAAAAGTTACATCTAATATCTACGAGAATAGTCGAGTAGAACACATATAAAGATTGAATATCAATTGGTATTCATGGCACGGAAAGGATAATGAATTGATAAGGCAAAGAAGAAGTGGTAAATGCAAACACATTTGTGTGATCAGTGAATGCAAATATATGGTGTAGTATGTTATCTAGTGACATCTATCTGGTGTTGTTAACTTGTAAACCCGTATACAAGTTAAGGTTTAATAAAAAAAATTAACTGTTTGCATCGGAAACAAATTTGCCTGTTATATTGCAACGGAAAACACTTGTTGTAAATGATTTTTTGTTTCCAGTGCAATGGAAATTACCAATGCAGTTAAACAATTTTTTGTTAAACCTTAACTTGTAAATGGGTTAACAGAGGCTCTCTAAAGACAGAAAATTGAGTTATAGGTGGCAATTGGATAAGCCCAATAGGATACATACTCAATGATACCATGTTGAAACTTTTTGACCTATAATCAGTTATATGAATTACCCTCAGCTGCATGTTTAAATCCCGATTATGAAAGATTTTACATGTTGCTGCCCATGTCCTAGCTTGATCAGTAACCAGTACAGTGTTGAGAACCCAATTATACAAATTATATAACACATAGGTATGTTGCAAAGTTGATATCACGGATTAAGATGTATCTAAAATACTTAAAGAGTACTACTCACTTCCTAATCAATTCAACCGACTCTTATGTAAGTCAGTGAAGCCATAACCTTACAGTGAAAGAACTCGAAGTTGCAATTTTCAATTCAATTCGGTTGGTTTAACAGATCAACACTTATACACATTCTTTTCTAATTAAAAGATTGATATCAAAAAGATGGAGCAATTTTATCCCATGTAACAGTTTATTCACCTTGACAATTCAACTATGTCACTTCCAATTTAACTAACCATGACTATAGGGGAAAACACTCGCATCATACAGCTGATTTTATAAAGCTAAACACCAATCATTGTGATATTTATAAAGAAAAAAAAAAAAAATCAGCATAGGAATGGAATCGTCTAACATGCAGCAGCAGTTTATCAGCCTAACATATGCAACAATCTGGTTAGTTAGATGTTCAGGTGATTGTATCTTGCCTTAGTTAAATTTCTTATGAAAGTGGACCTACTTCACGAGTTCATGAAACCCTCTCCATCACACAAGGCCTAATCAATACAACTTATGCAAGTATGCCCCTTTCAACTCTGGTTTCATAATCAGCTCTTCCAAGAACTAAGAGTTTGAAAGACTAGGGGCTAATTCAGAAAACCTAGCCCTCTTTCTAGACCACAATTCAGTAAACACTGGTAGATACTTCATTCCTCAGTATGCAAGCAACCACACACACCAAAAAATTATAAGAAAAAGGTAAAACCCCAAAGTGAATATTAGAATTAGACCATCCTATTCAAACAGAGAACAAAAAAGGTAGTCCAGAACAAGAAGAGAACAAAGTCTTGAAACAATGAAGGGACAAAAACCCACACAATATCCAGCCACAAACAAAAATCATCCGAATGCCAAAATTACATCAGCTGGGTCCATACACACAAGTTGTCCTCCATTACCCACCACTAAACATGCAAATAACAATAGGATCAAGAAACAGTTTAAACACTAGATTTTCTTTGATATCTTCATAGATAATACTCAATAACCTAGCCACTGACAAATTTTGTAGTCAAATAAAACCACTCAAACTTCCCCGTGAAATTTATCACTAGAAAAAAAAAAGTATTCTAAAAGACAATCAGAAACTTCAGCAATGGTGATGATTGAAAGAGTAGAAATCTACCTTTTCTTCAATCTTAAAAGTGTCCACTTTAAACAAACAAAAGATTTTTTTCTTTATAAAAAAAAAATCCTTGAAAAAGTACAAAAAAAATAAAATCCCACTTGCATTTGCCGATCAATAACAAGAAATTATTATTAGATAATTAAAATCTTAATAGAAATAGTAGTCCTTTCTTTTTACCTGCAACCACTGATATATTTTTCCCCTTATATCTCTCAACAAATAAATCAACAGTATCCTTGAATGCTTTTGGATCAAGAAGCAAAGTTGTTATATCTTGAAACATAATCCCTACAAATAAAAACCCCATTAACATTACTAATAAATTAGTTTGTTCAAACATTTAAAAAAAAAAAATCAAACCTGGTTTTGGAAAATTGGGAACAACACGAATTTTAGTCTGGATGCCATGAATACGAGGATCTTGGTTCTTACAAACCGACATTGTTCTTTCTTCTGCTTCTTCTTCAACTCTGAACATCCTTCCTTCCTCACTCACACTCTATGTTGTTCAAAATTCCGTTTGCTGTAATAAAAAAGCTCTCTTGTTAACAGAGAATCTTCAAGAAAATATGGAGAGAGAAGAGTACAGAGGAAGAGACAAATAGGTTGAAACAACAAAAGGGAGGGAAGAAAGAGAGATAGATGGTAGCAGTACTAGGGAAAGAACGAAGGGAAGGATGGAGGAGATAATAAAAGGGAAAGCCAAGGGTATTTATAGGGAGGGAGGAGTGTTTTGTTTTAGTTTCAAAAAAATAAAATGAAATGGAAATAGCTCACTGCACGAGAAATAGTTAAAGAAAGGGCAGCAGCACAGTCCAGAGGGTCGAGAGAAGGAATCACCTCGAGAGAAGTAGTAAAGAAAGACTACCAAGTTAGAAAACCAGTGTTTTGTCTGGCTCTGTGCAGCTCTCTTCATAACTTTCGTATGAGCAAAAATGTTGTTTTTGTACTTGTGCTTTTGGTAACTAGTATGCATATGTTTTACTACTGGTACCCTCTCTTTTCACACTTCCAACTAAAAAGTCTTGATTTCTGTCATGGTGTGTCGGTCCCACTGTGTATAGTATCTCGAAGCTGATTTTACCTCACCTACAAAGGATCCCATGGATTTTATCTAGGCAATCAAATCATATTTTTTTTCCTTTTCTTCTTTTTTTTTTTTAAGAGAAAAAGAGGTTTCTCTCGGATTATATAAGATAGAGTTCTATGATCTCCATAGCTTAAGGTTTGTGAACCATTACACATTGGTTCCAATTTTGAATATTTAAAAAAGTTAAGATTGCCCATACGGCATAGCCTGTCCAAGCATGTTTAATTGAGAATTTGTTACAAAAAGCTGAAATATTAGCTGCCCAAATTAAAGTTGATCTCTTAACTAGAACAAAAGAGTTAACTATGAAATTGATGTCGAATTTAGTGTTGTTGCAGAAATCCCCACTGATCTTATATCTTTGTTGTCTTGCCTTTGCATACTTTCCTATAAGCAACAAAAGAGTAGGTTCCGAATTACTTCTGAAGGTAATCGTATGTCCACTCCACTCTGTGGCCCATTTGAAAGCTGCTTCAGCCCCTTCTATCTCTAGTTGCTTTTTTGTTGTTGCTGTGGAATTCATCCCCCTAGCTTCTCTGGTATTTCCTGTGAAATCACACAAAGTCAGCCCAATTCCCGATTTAGCATCACAATTCATCATAGTTATAGCTATGTTGATTTGTATATCCATTTGTCTTGGTGTGTCCTCCGTCTTGGTCACTTTCAGCGTTTCACCATTTAATGGGTTGTAATAGAGAGTTTGCATTATGTTGTGCCCATGATTATTCACTGTTAAGTAGCTATTCACATATTTTACAATATCATTGGCTATCTTAACACTGTTTTGGCTTTCTTTTTCAAAATTTATTTTGCATCTCGCCTTCCAAATATGCCAAATAGTGACACTACATAAAACCTGTCATTCTATAACATAATTTCCTCTGTTCAGGTTTTCAAAGCAATTATTCAACCAATCATGAAAAGTAGCAGTATCATTACAAATAAACATCATATCAAAGTTAAGGTGCATCCACACTTGGACAGCAAAATTACATTCCAGGAATAAGTGAGTTAAGGTTTCTTGTCCATTGTTACACAACTTGCAGGTTGTGTGTATGTTTGGAATTACAGCTGCAACTCGCATACTATTGGGCAGTATCGAGTGCGCTGCTTTCCAATGAAAATCTTAATATAAGGTGTAATGTTCATTCTCCAAATGATGTTCCAATTTTGGGTTGGATTTCCTATTGAGTTGATATGGTTGTAAAGCGATCTAACCGTGAATTTGCCTGTGCTATTAGGGTTCCAATGTGGGATGTCATCTCTGTCCACAGATGGAATTCTTATATTCCTGATTTTTTCAACTAAGTTGTTTTCAAAACACTTTTTTAACGTGGCAACATCCCACTCTTTAGAAGGAGTTAGGAGATCGCTCACTTTAGCAAAATTTTCAGTTGTCAAGTTTGGTTTATGGTAAGGGGGTTTGGTGTCTGGAATCCGAAAATTCTCTCAAATATCTATATTTGTGTCATTTCCTAGCTCCTAAAAGCTATTAGTTTTTATTTGTTGAATACGAGTCAACAATCCTTTCCAGATCCAACTATCCCTTCTATTAGGGATGGTGTTTATGTGGAGAATATCCTTGTTAGGATAGTACTTTGCTTTAAGAATAGTAGCACAAAATGAGTCTGGTTGTTCTTTCAACCGCCATCCCATTTTAGCTATCATAGCTATGTTGAAATGTTTAATGTTTTTTATTCTCAACCCCCTTTTTCGAGGGATTTAGTTAAAATGTCCCCAATCATCTTCTTTGTTCCCAAAGATTGCATATAGCGGGGTTGGTAGTGGTAGACCGTAGACATTTTACAGATTGCCCAACAAATCATATTTAGATGAAGATGGTCAGTAGCGGATCTAGAGCCCCCTCAAAAATCTACAAAAGCTTTTTCTTTTTCAAGGGCCTATTTTAGGAAAATATTTTGATCTTGCACTGCTAGATCAAATATGATCTAGCAGCGTCAAAGCCATGCATCTGGCATTTTGTCACTCAAGTCAGTGTTAATTTCGGTTATTTCCACGAATTTTTAGTTATTAAATATATTTTGATGTATTCTAAAGGTATATCTATGTCTTTTTTTCTTACGCGACAAAGCAAAGTTACTTTACGGCAAGGACCGCAAGGTAAGTGAAAACCTAAAGCCAATGAATATATTTGAAAAAGCGGGGGTCTAACAACCTCACCCAATATTTCGCTTAGCAATCTGTATGGACTAACTCCAATATACTTTAACCAACTGGCATTAGCCTAGTTGGCCAGGGGTTTGGCTCCCAACCTATAGGTTGCGGGTTCAATTCCTGCGCTGATAGTGTCAAAAAAAAAAAAAAAAACTCCAATATACTTTTAAGAGAATCAATTAGACAGTCAGACTCAATCTTAATAAAAAGTATATCAAAAAGTTATATCTCAATTTCTCGGTTCAATCCTTACTCAAACAAATAGAAATCTGCGAGCCTGATTGAATACAAGAGAAATAACTTGAACGGTACCAAAGACCAATGTTCAAGGATCAATCACTTTCAATCAACAACCAAAGGTTGGATTTACCAATTGATCGATTCAATGCACAACCTGTGATATTTCAATTATATAACAAAATATAATGCGGAAAAGAAATGACATAAACACCATAAAATTTGTTAACGAGGAAACCGCAAATGCATAAAAACCCCGGGACCTAGTCCAAATTGAACACACGTTGTATTAAGCCGCTACAGACACTAGCCTACTACAAACTAACTTCGT
>JAJJMB010013238.1:2354765-2400405 GCA_023531105.1 Papaver atlanticum | reverse complement strand
AGTACGCATACTTTGGTTCAAGGATTTTGGACTTACACAAGTATGAGCTCACATACAATGTTTATATCCATTCAAGGTTATATATTCTAAACTCTCATTTCAATCATTGAAACATTCTTAGAGGATGTTATATAGTTGTTATTCACAAACTATTTTTCATCAAAGCGATTTTCAAGAAATTGAAATGATCAACATGACTTTCGTCACGAGTAAAGATGAACTTGGCCAAAGCGAAAGCTTACCAACAAATATTTCGAGAAATACATAAGCGAGATAAACTCGGCTCGAAATAACAAATGTGTATAATCGAAGTTTATATAGCAATATGACTTTCGTCTCAAGATAGGAGATAGAGTAGATAGACTTTTGAGTGATAGATAAGTTCAAGTCTCCACATACCTTTTTGTCGATGAAGTTCCACCAGTTCCTTGAGTAGTTTTTCGTATTTGCATGATGAACACCGTGGAGTCTAGAGCTCAACTACACTTACTATCTTAGTCCGAGACTTAGCTATAAGTAGACTAGAATCAAGACTTATAGTTTTTGCAACTAAACTTGACAAACAAGCTTGAGATTACAACGCTTGCGAGTTCGACCGAGCAGTGCTCTAACAATATTTCTTACATAATTGACCATCGGAATTTGAGCAACATATTTCTTACCCAATTGAGATCAAAAAACATAAAATCAGGTAATGTTCTCGTTACATTTGGTTATTTGGTTTGATCGAGATGTTATTATCAATAGGTGACGACTTTGTATTCTTCGTAGTCTTGTTCCAGCAACACAAGATCTTAAGAATACAATCTTTTATGGTGCTCAACAAGATATGAAATAGACAGTAACCATAATTGCCATTTGTTTTCTTAAAAAATCATTTGCATTAATCATCTAGATCACTTCATTTGGTGTGGATCATCTTTCACATCAGTAATCGAAAAAGAGAAGTTCCGGAAGACCTTATGGTTTTCATTTGTTAGTCTCACACCGTGAGTTTCTTCTACAAGATTTGTTTGTGTGAGGATATTCGATCACAAGGCAAGGGCACCTCATCCTCTCTATGCTAGATTGTACCTGGCTACAAGCAAGATGGGAAAGAATTGCGCAAAAATACCTGAAGAATAATAAGTGATGTAGTTACATGTTTGAATTACTAACTTGGATAACCCTAAATAAGATGTGTTGAGGTGCGATTGGAGGGATGGATTGAATGATCTCAGATGTACTACCTCTCTAGAGTAATCAGTTTTCAAGAGGTTGTGTCAAGAGAAAATAATCAACAAGGAAAGCTAAGACCGGTTAACCAATAATATACGTCTCACCTAAAAATACGTCTTAATATATTCGATATAACTGAAGTTAATCCGTGAGTTAGCTGACATCAGAAAATGCCAGATGCATGGCCTCTGTGCTGCTAGAGCAAAAAAAAATTCCTTATTTTATTTTTCACAAAATTCAAGCCTAATTTTTAGGTATAAGCGTAGTTAAAAACAATCCTTCTACGTGAACAGTCAAAAAAAAAACAAACTAAAACTGTATTATTCCTGAGATATTCTTGGATAAACCCCAAATCGAATGTCATAGGACACAACAGAAAGATGTTTTATACAAGGCAGTTTTGGAGTTGTTTGTAGGGCGGTTTATTAAGAATTTTCAAGGTTTTTTTTTGTCAAGCCCACCCCTTGGTGACTCCTAGTTTCTCCACCGCGAAGCTAATGTATACCTATTGAAAGCTAATATCTATTTTGTTAAAGGTTGTTTACGATTGTGTATGGTATAATCATACTTTAGTGACTAGCGTAAGGTTAATGCTACATAAGGTTGAAAGCTAGCATGACAGTCCACTAGCTTGAAATGTCCTATGAGGTATCCAATGTAGCCATGAGGTGTCCTCCAATTCATGATGGAAAGATTGGAGTGACATGTGGTAAGCATTTGGAAGTGCTTGAAAGTGTATTCTGAATTTTTAGTTTCAAAGTTGTAACTTGTAAAAAATCTTTAGCTTTCATCACTCGACTAAGTATTGCAACATTGATACTTTGAGAGTACATGGAAATGCTACAATGAGAATTATGTATTTCGATTGTTTATTTTGATTCATTTCAGAAATTATGAATACGAATTTGCCCAAAGGTGATTATTATTTATGAAATCTGATGTGAATCAAGTCTCATATGGGTGAGTAGTTTTTCATATGAGATATAAGTCTTAAACTTATTAGGACTCATGTATGTCGTAATTTCTTTCCAAAGGTGACTTGCGATGATACTGAATCTTATTTTATGTTTAAGATGTTTAGATTTTTCTTATTGACATGTTATTTATTTTGGTTGTGCTTAACGTTGGGTGAATAAGAGATGAAAGCAATACAAAGATTGCAGAGATGAGAAGAGAAATAAAGTTGCGAAGAAAAGTGTTTAGACGTGAACGGAATGATATAAGAATAAGAATGATATGTCTTTTTTAGTCTTCAAAAGTAATGAGTTTGTCTAACAGAGACTGTCTATTTATATAGGCTCTAAACAATCGAGTAGAAAATAAAATAAGAAGTTAACAAAAAATTAAATACCTAAACATAGTGTAGGACTATAAAGAGAAGTATTCAAACTAGGAAACAGAGAAAGAAAGGTAGTTTTTATGCTACGTCTTCAGTTGATATGGGATGTACATATTTTGATGTGTGTCGTGTGAATCTTAAAATTAGTGGGAGTATGATGATTATTACCGTGTCAGCATGTTACTCTTGTTAGGTGTATATATACTCATGAAGGAGTCTCCGGTATGAGACAATGGATTTGAATTCGATATTGTTAAAGTACTAAAGTTCTTGGTCTCATTAGAATACGAGTATAGTGCTTAATTCGAGCAATACAATGGGATATACTAAGGAGATCATGCAATTGCGGTAAAAGCAGTTGTTGGTAACTTGTTTGGCATAAGGTTAGGCCAATAAAGTTATAAATGTAGTACTGTTTTTCGGCAGAAGGCTAAGCCAAATAAAGTTTTCAAGTGAGCTTGTTTTGTCATAAGTTTAGTCAAAAAAAGTTCAACTTGGTTTTGGCATAAGTTTAAGCCAATTGAAAAATGTTTTACTTGAGAATAACGTGTCGTCTAGTTTTTGTGATTGTGGAAATGGCGTATAGGGTGGTAATGGTGGTGTGCGGGTGGGTGGGTGGCATAAAAGACAGATTCAGATTCACATGAACATGTGGCGTGAAAAAAATAGTCATTTTCATTTCATGTCTGACAATTATAGATGAGGGTTCTTGCTTAAGAGCAAAGATAACTTGGTTCTAGATATACCAAATTGGCCACATAATTAGAGGAATAAGGTTAAGAAAATCACGAGTATCATTGTTACAAAATTGTCTTGTCGCATGCAAGGATCACAACCAGTCATGCATTGAAATATTTGTAAATATATAGAGTATTAACATTAAAAATGTTACCAAACCAAGCTCTATTAACCGCGTGACAGGTTACTTTATTAGAAATGGTATGGATCCTGTTAGAGCACTGCTCGGTCAAACTCGCAAGCGTTGCTATCTCAAGCTTGTTTGTCAAGTTTAGTTGCCAAAACTATAAGTCTTCATTTCTAGTCTACTTATAGCTAAGTCTCGGACTAGGATAGAAAGTGTAGTTGAGCTTTAGACTCCACGGAGTTCATTATACAAAGACGAAGAACTACTCAAGGAACTGGTGGAATTTCATCGAAAAAAAGGTATGTGGAGACTTGAACTTATCTATCACTCAAAAGTCTATCTACTTTATCTCCTATCTTGAGACAAAAGTCGTATTGCTATATAGACTTCGATCATACACATTTGGTATTTCGAGCCGAGTTTATCTCGCTTATCTTTTTATCGAAATATGTGTTGGTAAGCTTTCGCTTTGGCCAAGTTCATCTTTACTCGTGACAAAAGTCATGTTATTGTTTCAATCTCTTGAAAATCGCTTTGATGAAAAATAGTGTGTGACTAACCGCTATATATAACATCCTCTAAGAATGTTTCAATGATTAAAATGAGAGTTTATAATATATAACCTTGAATGGATATAAACATTGTATGTGAACTCATACTTGTGTAAGTCCAAAATCCTTGAACCAAAGTATGCGTACTTTGTTGTTTAGGATAACCGGAGCTAAGTCCACGTACCTGTATGCGTATTATCGGAAGTTTACATCCCGTGAATTTCTTCTGGAGTTTGTGAACTGAAAACAAGCTCAGTCCAAGTACTTAAGTATGCGTACTTAAGTGGGTTATTTTCTAAAAACGGGTTATTCGTGAACTAAGACATTTATAAATTAAAGAATACATATTTGCAAATCGTGGATATAATGTTCATGAATCGATTCGAGTGAATCAAAATCGTTTTTGCTTCGATTGTGTCTTGTATACTTCTATGAGATATAAGCAATTGAACAACTCTCTAACTAGTTCATTTGAGTCACTTGAACTAGTTATGTTGAAGATGAATAAGGTTGATATGAAAGTGCTCATATGGCTAACCATTGGTTGACTACTGTTGAACCAACTAGGTGTACACGTTTAGGTACGGTTACACAAACCTAAATGAACGTGCATTTCATTTGTGTATGACAAGCTAAGTTCCATCTAACGGTTGAAAGATATTAGCTTGAATCTAATCAGGTTTTCATCTAACAGTGAATATTGAATGCTTAGTTACCAAGGTAACTTAGATTGCAAACCCTGATTTGGAGACTATATAAAGGAGAACTCTAGCAACTGGGAAACCTAATCCCCACACCTCATGTGTGATACTAGTTGTATAAGCTAGAGTCGATTCTCCTTTAACCTTAGGTTTCTATCGAGACCCTATAGGTTAACGACTTGAAGACTTCATTGGGATTGTGAAGCCAGACCCAACTATTTTCTTTGTAGTTGCATGATCTTATCTTGCTGTTTCTATCGTATTTGAATACAATCGTAGGATTGTCTTGAGATTAATTTCTCCGATAGGCAAGATAGAAAAGAAATCACAAACATCTTCGTATCATCGTTTGTGATTCCGCAATATCTTGTTTTGCTAGTCGATTAAGATTATTGTGAGGTGATTGATAATTTTAGGTTGTTCTTCGGGAATATAAGTTCGGGTTATCGATTGGTTCCTGTTCACCTTGATTTATCAAAAGACGGAACAAAACTCGTAGGTATTTCTGTGGGAGACATATTTATCTATTCCTGTAACTTTTATGTGTGAGACAGATTTGTTTATTAAAGTCTCCGACTTTGGGTCGCAACAACTCTTAGTTGTATGTGAGATCAGCTAAGGGAATCAAGTGCGTAGTATCCTGCTAGGATCAGAGATGTAAGGAGCGAAACTGTACCTTGGATCAGTGTGAGATTGATTTGGGTTCGACTACAGTCCAGACCGAAGTTAGTTTGTAGTAGGCTAGTGTCTGTAGCGGCTTAATACAGTGTGTGTTCAATTTGGACTAGGTCCCGGGTTTTTCTACATTTGCGGTTTCCTCGTTAACAAAACTTCTGGTGTCTGTTTTATTTCTTTTCCGCATTATATTTTGTTATATAATTGAAATATCACAGGTTGTGCGTTGTATCAATCAATTAGTAAATCCAACCTTTGGTTGTTGATTGAAATTGATTGATCCTTGAACAATGGTCTTTGGTACCGTTCAAGGTATTTCTCTTGTATTCAATCAGGCTCGCAAATTTTTATTTGTTTGAGTAAGGATTGAATCGAGAAATTGAGATATAACTCTTTGATATACTTTTTATTAAGATTGAGTCTGATTGTCTGGTTGATTCTATTAAAAGTATATTGGAGTTAGTCCATACAGATTGCTAAGCGAAATATTGGGTGAGGTTGTTAGACCCCCACTTTTTCAATTAGTATCAGAGCAGGCAAACACTAAGAACCTAATAAGTATTTGTTTGACTGATCCTTTAAGTTTGCCCTCATGGGAAATATCTTTGGGAAACTTGCTCTCGGCATCTGTAACGCACGCCAGAACTCCTTAAAGATTGTTCAGAATTTATTATGGACCAGTTCTCTGGTTTGTCATGATAATCTCATTCCATCTAAAACCCTGGAGAAGTTAGATGATGAGAAACAATCTAAAGGAAAAGTTAAAAGAAAGGAGGATTGAGAAAACGTGGTTTACGCTGAAGATATGGAATCTTACTAGATTAACTCTTAATCTTTTTGAGGAATACTATCGTGATGGATCAATTGACAAAGATCTGTTTATAGCATTTGAAAACGTTTTTAGATTCTTAGAAAATCTTAACTCGGTTAAGAATAAGAATCGATCCGATAAAAGTTCGGTACATATAAAATCATGCAATCATGATGAACGAACTAAACACATTGTCAACACTGATGAGTCCAATAAAACGGGTTCTCATGTTGACACAGGTGTAAGACATCGGAAAAATCTCCTTTCTGGTCATATGAAAAGGAAGCTAGAAAGCTTTGTTAACCCTGATTATCATCATTACTATGATCATATCACTGGTTACGTTCACAAATATCAACCGGAAATTGTGCATGAGAATCTCTCTGCACATTTCGCCACTGGGTAACTTGTTGGCATTACCCCATTTGTATATATCTTGAGATGGGGCAAGAAACGGTTTGATTTGTTTGTACCTGGGTTAAAAAAAAATTTTATCTTTCTACTGCACTGTCGTTTCGCACAGTTAGGTGCTTTAGCGAGTTGCATAACCTTGGTGTTTGATCACCTAAGGAAGCACACATTCCTTTTGTGGGTCGCGATTCTAAAACGAGTCCAAGCCCATTATTGGGTATATAAAAAAAGGGTACGCGTACCTTCTTCTTCCTCCCACCTTGTCCGCGTACGTGAACATTTTAAGGTTTGTGTGTTTTCTCCATTAATCATCCTTGGAGACCAAAAGGTGAAAAGGGTTTTTCAAGAAACATTTCAAGTAAGTCATCTCTTTCTCTAATTACTTAATTTCTATATCTCATGAAGAATTTCAAGGTTTCAAAAGAGGGTTCAAAAACTTTGGGTTCTTCATCTTCTTCTAGCATGAATTTACCAATAGATCAAAGTTCCATTAGAATTAGATTTGTCAATGATTCTTGTGAAAAGGTTTTTGAAAGGATTTCTTCAAATGGGTTCATTCTAGAAAATAAGTTGGACTTTACTAGTGGGCATAAAGAGTATTTGATTTGTTTTGAAAAGTTCAATCTTGGTAATATCTTTGATGGTCTTGGAGAAGGTTTTGACACTCTTACAAGAATCTTCTATGCTAACATCTATGATGTTTATTGTGATAACATGGAATTCAAAACCATGATAAATAGACAAAGAATTCTTGTAAATGGAGAGTTGATTTCAAAGATTACCAAAATTCCCCTAGGGAGATTTCGCCTACCAAGACCTAGTCATGAAAGACCTTCTTATGAAACCATCTCTATTGGTCTATGTGGTAAGAGTGTTGATTGGAATATGGGAAAATTTCCTACTAATAATCCCAGTCTTTCTTTGATGTCCTTTGGTAAACTTGGTATATCTAATCTTTGTCCCTCAACGATTGGGAATTATCGTTGGAGTCGTGAGTTTGCGGAACTGGTCTATTTCCTTGTGTTGGGAACTCAAAGTCTTGACATTTGTGGGTTTATCATTTATCAAATGTTGTCAATGACGACTCCCAATAAGAAGTTAGGCTATCCATGCTTGATTGAGCAAATTTGTCGCACCTTCTCTATTGCTCCAATTGGAAACTCCATTGGAACTCCCAAGCTTGTTCTCCCATGTACTTTCAAACATATGAAGGAGAACGCTTGCAAGAGACAAAGATGTGACACCCCTGATGGCTCATGTTATACTTCCTCTATGGATCTTCTTCAGCAAATTCTTAAAGGAGTTGAAAAGATTAATGCCAAGGTAAGGTATGTAAAAGAACAGTTACTTGTGATTGCTACTAAGTTTCCAGAAATCAAGGATGACATGGATAAGATTCAAGCCACTCTTATGGCCTCTGATGATGAAGATGATGATTAGTTTCGGCTGAACTTGTGCTTAATTGCCAAATCTTTGTGGGGAGTGCGGCTGTGGAATATTATAGGGGTTATCTTATATCTTTATAAACTCCTTGATGAATGCATTTAGTTTCGGCTATATGATTGCATCTAAAAAGTTGGTATATACTTTCTTTTGGTCATGAAATGTCTCTATGGAAATTTCATTAGGATCCCACTAGTTTTCGTACCTTTGCCAATTTTATTGAAAAAATGGGAGAATTAATGTGTAGTTCACACTACAAATACATATGGTTTTCGGATCATTATGTAAAGGGGAGTGGTTTCCATGTGAGATGGAGTATTGACTAAAGGGGAGTGATGCATATCACCATAATATTGTTGTCGAAGTTGTGATACAATTGAACTTTGATGCTGTGTAATAATACTATGACACTGTGTAACAATGATTGAGAGCTTTTGTTTTCTCATTGTTATGGCTACGGATCTTCAACAATGGTGATCCTTCATTGAATATCTTTGGAATCATTGGAGTACTTGGAAGTGACGAAGATTTCGAGTAATGTTTAAGAACCAAGGAGATCATGCATGTGGATGAGAAGCTGCAAAATTTATGTATTTTGTATTCCATATGTATTGATAGTTTTGTCACAAAAATTGACAAAGGGGGAGATTGTTAGAGCACTGTTCGGTCGAACTCGCAAGCGTTGCTATCTAAAGCTTGTTTGTAAAGTTTAGTTGCCAAAACCATAAGTCTTGATTTCTAGTCTAATTATAGCTAAGTCTCGAACTAGGATAGAAAGTGTAGTTGAGCTCTAGACTCCACGACGTTCATCATACAAAGACGAAGAACTACTCAAGGAACTGGTGGAACTTCATCGACAAAAAGGTATGTGGAGACTTGAACTTATCTATCACTCAAAAGTCTATCTACTTTATCTCCTATCTTGAGACAAAAGTCGTATTGCTATATAGACTTCGATAAAACACATTTGGTATTTCGAGCCGAGTTTATCTCGCTTATCTTTTTCTTGAAATATATGTTGGTAAGCTTTCGCTTTGGCCAAGTTCATCTTTACTCGTGACGAAAGTCATGTTATTGCTTCAATCTCTTGAAAATCGCTTTGATGAAAAATAGTATGTGAATAACCGCTATATATAACATCCTCTAAGAATGTTTCAATGATTGAAATGAAAGTTACGAATATATAACCTTGAATGGATATAAACATTGTATGTGAACTCATACTTGTGTAAGTCCAAAATCCTTGAACCAAAGTATGCATACTTTGTTGTTTAGGATAACCGGAGCTAAGTCCTCGTACGCGTACTGTCGGAAGTTCACATCCCGTGAATTTCTGCTGGAGTTTGTGAACTGAAAACAAGCTCAGTCCGGGTACTTAAGTATGCGTACCCGTATGCGTATTTAAGTGGGTTATTTTCTAAAAATGGTTTATTCGTGAACTAAGACATTTATAAATTAAAGAATGCATATTTAAAAACCGTGGCTATAATGTTCATGAATCGATTCAAGTGAATCAAAATCGTTTTTGCTTCAATTGTGTGTTGTATACTTCTATGAGATCTAAGCACTTGAACAACTCTCTAACTAGTTCATTTGAGTCACTTGAACTAGTTATGGTGAAGATGAATAAGGTTGATATGAAAGTGCTCATATGGCTAACCATTGGTTGGCTACTGTTGAACCAACTAGGTGTACACGTTTAGGTACGGTTACACAAACCTAAATGAACGTGCATTTCATTTGTGTATGACAAGCTAAGTTCAATCTTACGTTTGAAAGATATTAGCTTGAATCTAATCAGGTTTTCATCTAACGGTGAATATTGAATGCTTTGTTACCAAGGTAACTTAGATTGTAAACCCTTATTTGGAGACTATATAAAGGAGAACTCTAGCAACTTGGAAACCTAATCCCCACACCTCATGTGTGATACTAGTTGTATAAGCTAGAGTCGATTCTCCTTTAACCTTAGGTTTCTATCGAGACCCTATAGGTTAACGACTTGAAAACTTCATTGGGATTGTGAAGCCAGACCCAACTATTTTCTTTGTAGTTGCATGATCTGATCTTGCTGTTTCTATCGTATTTGAATACAATCGTAGGATTGGCTTGAGATTTATTTCTCCGATAGGCAAGATAGAAAAGAAGTCACAAACATCTTCGTCTCATCGTTTGTGATTCCACAATATCTTGTTTTGCTAGTCGATTAAGATTATTGTGAGGTGATTGATAATTCTAGGCTGTTCTTCGGGAATATAAGTCAGGGTTATCGATTGGTTCCTGTTCACCTTGATTTATCAAAAGACGGAACAAAACTCGTAGGTATTTCTGTGGGAGATAGATTTATCTATTCCTGTAGAATTTTCTGTGTGAGACAGATTTGTTTATTAAAGTCTCCGACTTTGGGTCGTAGCAACTCTTAGTTGTGGGTGAGATCAGCTAAGGGAATCAAGTGCGTAGTATCCTGCTGGGATCAGAGACGTAAGGAGAGCAACTGTACCTTGGATCAGTGTGAGATTGATTGGGGTTCGACTACAGTCCAGACCGAAGTTAGTTTGTAGTAGGCTAGTGTCTGTAGCGGCTTAATACAGTGTGTGTTCAATCTGGACTAAGTCCCGGGGTTTTTCTTGCATTTGCGATTTCCTCGTTAACAAAACGTCTGTGTTATTTCTTTTCTGCATTATATTTTGTTATATAATTGAAATATCACAGGTTGTGCGTTGTATCGATCAATTAGTAAATCCAACCTTTGGTTGATGGTTGAAATTGATTGATCCTTTAACATTGGTCTTTGGTACCGTTCAAGGTATTTCTCTTGTATTCAATCAGGCTCGCAGATTTCTATTTGTTTGAGTAAGGATTGAATCTAGAAATTGAGATATAACTCTTTAATATACTTTTTATTAAGATTGAGTCTGACTGTCTAGTTGATTCTCTTAAACGTATATTGGAGTTAGTTCATACAAATTGCTAAGCGAAATATTGGGTGAGGTTGTTAGACCCCCACTTTTTCAGATCCTTTGGCTTATGAGGTCTCTGAAAGGAATGCGTTGTCTGCATACTTTTAGATAAAAAGTTAAAATTTCCCGTTCCAATTATTTCTAGATAAAAAGATAAATTTTCCAGTTCCAATTAAAATTTAAAAAATATTTCAAAGGCTAATGAACAATCATCTCATAAGATAGTAAGCAAATTTAAAAGAATATATTTCACCCATAAGATGATGAATTTTAATTTTAATTGGATCTCAGATACTAGGTAAATTAAATTAGTCACATTCAGAGAAGTATCAATGGAAGTGGTTAAGAATATATCTCCCTTGACTGGAAATCCAATTATCACACCTGAGATTGACAAATGAATCATCACCAACAATCCAAGATATGGAATGTTTGATTTTATTTTATTTTATATATATAGAGTAGATTAATTCCAATGACCAAATAGCATTTTGCGAACAACTAGTATTCAGAAAATCACGGTTTGAAAAGTATTTAGCTTTAAGAATAAAGCTCGGAAATGAATAAGGAGATTCATCAAATCGAAAATCAAGCATAGCTAGATGGTTCTTTAACTTTTTTATATCTCATACCACCTTCATCTTTGGGTTTGCAAATGTTGTCTCAATCCATGTGTCTATCTTTTTTGGCCAAAATATTCTTCCCACCAATGTTTACTGAGATAGGAATTCATCTTTTTGGAAAAGACCTATGAGGATAAGTAAAAAAACATTTGATATAGGAGGATGGCTTGGCCAATACTTTTAATAAACGGTAGCTCTACTAACCCTGGACAAAAAAATGAGTAGACCAGTTAGATTTCTTAGCAATTAATAGCTTCCAGGAACACTAGATGGGTTTCGGTCTTTGATTTACGAAATAAAATGGGATTAACCATGTATTCCTCCCTTATGTTATGTTTGTGACAATACAAAGTTTATTTCTATCGTAGCTGATAATATCGTGGCTTTAAAGAGTACCGTGTTTGTCAAAATTTATTTACTGACTAGAGGCGCAATAGTACTAATAGAGCTGATCCCTTATTATAGAAAATTTACCACCATAAGCATTAGAAAACATGAAACTATCATTATCAAAAGGGTGACGAGAAACAACATGGGTCGTTCCTTGAGATTTTAACACCTCAAATAATATTATATGTTTCCGACTTAGATAAATGCAGAGAAGACTTCGCAACAAAGAATGTAAATATAAGGATAGATTCAAATCTGAGACCTCTTTAAGGTTTAAAGTTCCTCGTAGTGGCATCATTAATATGAATGAGAAAAAGACAGAAGATAAGCAATTTAATACCAAGTTACATTACCTGCCACCAAAACCTAATCTTGTTTATAACCTTAGCGATAAAACTTCATTCTCATTTATAATAACTTTTAGGTATGTATAATTTTATGGTAAGAAGCCTACTTTTCCTGATAGCATGAAGAATATTATCAAAAATTCATCTATTAAGTGCAAAAGCAATCTATTTTTTATAAATCAAGTTATCCTTCTCATAGGTTTCATTTTGTTGGCAAGTGTTTTAGAGATTGATAATTTTATAAACAAAGGTACACATACCAACTTGTCGGACCAATTTGACCATAAGATTTTTAAGAATGAGAATTATATTATGGTTAAATTGAGTGAGTATAAGATTATGGACAAAGAATTCTTTAACCATAATTATGAGTCTTATAACATTGTGACCCATTATAAACTTTGTCCCTCCCATTTGATGGCAACAAATTTTATCTCCTCATCAACTAGAGGGTACTGAGAGAACCATTACCAGAGAGATAAAAACTTTACAAGAAATGACATTAATTCTGGGATGTGGTGCGTAATAACACTGTCAAAATGATATAAGTTTTTTTCCATTCAAAACATCTTCTCAGAAAAAACTAATCATAACTTCTTATCTCTAATCCCTAAAGTGGCTTGTCCAACCAATGCTAGTGAGTTTAGACCCATAAGCCTATGTAATACTTCTTATAAAATTATATCTAAGCTTATATTTACTAGACTTAATCCAATTCTCAACAAACTCGTACCACATTTTCAGTCAGTTTTCCTTCAAAATAGAACGATGACTGATAATATAGTGATAGCTCATGAAATTGTGGATACCATGAAGAAATGTAAGTCTAAAAGAGTTTCTATAGCCTGTTAACGGATGGAAATGATTTACAAGTTAAAGTGTAAAGTGATGGAGTATGAAGATGCTAGATGAAGCAAATCGTCCTTTGACAGATGCACTGCATGGGAGTGCTTTAAGTTCGAGAGACCAATATGTAAGAATCCAGCCAAAAACAACAAATGGTCATTCCAATCTGTAGGGAGGGAAGCTGAGAATGTGTTGAGATCAATGGATTTGATTCAAATGTGTTGAACTACTTTGAAGGTGATTTTCCTTTGTTAGATCGGGAGAAGACTTCTGTGTGTGATAATGATAAGTTGTTGTAAGTTATCTGTATCATAGGTTGAGAACCTACTTGTAGCAGAGGTAGTTAACACAATGACCTCGTATAAGTGGTGACAGTTGCAAATAAGTGGAAGAGTAGAGAAGTGGAGATCAAGGTGAGAACCAATTCCACTTTGTTGGGAGACTTGTTGGTTTTCATACCATTACTCTATTTATTCCCTTAACTTCCAGCACAATTTATTCACTTTCTTATCGTGGATGTATTGCTACATCGCAGGTTTTGTATGACCCCATACCAAAACCCTAGTGAATATCCCTTTTTGTTTTCTCGGTCAATAAAAAAATTCATTGAAAAACAAAAATATGTACAAGTACTAAGGCCATGACAATCTAACTAGCCACAATGTCCACCTAGAAAAACCCAACCTATTTGAAAGGATAATAAACTTCACCGGGCCATTCCATAGTCGGAATGAACATTGGTCTACCCTCATAAAGTTCATAAGTATCCTCGGCCAATAAACATGTTTATTTGGCCAAGGTATCTGCAGTATAATTGGCCTCTCTATGACTATGAGCATAACGAATATTACTATAAAAAGCACTTGACATATTCCACTTCTGAGTCAGCTCCCACGGCAGCTCCCCCTTTTGAAAAGCTTGAATTCAACTCATTGAGTTAGAACGTACACAAATCCTCTAGACATTCCATGTCTTAGCCAACATTAAGCCATAAATAATAACACAAACTTTAGCATAAAAATTTGTCTTCCACCCAAGGCCAACATACAAAACACCAAGTACTCTTGAATTGGCATCTCTAAAAATAACACCTGCCCCAGCTTGGCCTGGATTACCAAGCACTGCACCATCACAACAAATCATGATTTCACCCTGTTTTGGAGGAGATCAAGAAATCTCAAAATGCGTAGAAATCTTGCATTGTCTATGTTTAACCTTAAAATAGTTCATGATACGCAAGTCATCCATAGTGTTAAACATAAACCCCTTCATTCAAATAGAATTATCTCTAATTACCTGGTATATTCTCCCCCTGAAATCAAGCCAATTAATTTCTGCACCATCAAAAAAAGCTTTATTTCGAGGTTTCCACAACTCCATAGTTATTGCCAGATTAGCAACAAGCCACAAGTCTTTAATCATTTTGCTCATCCTAGTTGCAGCCTTATAGGAAACAACAATATCTTCGTTTGGCTGAACATTAAAAATCCTAGACGCCCATGCCCAAATTCTCCTAGCAAATATACAATGCCAAATAATATGGCTAAGTGATTCATTGTCCTTCTTGCAAATACAACACCGAGTAGGAATCTCATTTTTCATCTGATCATTTGTAGCACAACATTTTTTCCTCCAAATCTTCCAATATTGCACGTCCAGGGTTGGATGTGCAACAGATCTTGAATATTTTTTTGTTGCCGGTTGTTCTTCATAAGGGGTTCTGATTGCATCCTTGGCCGACTTAACTGAGAACACACCTTTGTTGTCTAAGTCCCATATTTTATAATCCTCACCCCCTGCAATGAGAGTAAGAGAGTTAAGATCAATAACACACTTGGCCATCAAATTCCAAGTCCTAATGGGTATAACCCATCGACCATCAATAATCAAATCACTCACTTTAGACTTAAGATCATTCCTACCAAGAGAAGAAATCCCAAGTCTTTTGGCAATTGATAAATCACCACACCAATTATCAAAAAATAAGGAAGTATTGCGCCATCACCAATAATGCAGCGTGTATGTCTCTCAACAAAGTGATACACCCATCTAATTCCAGGGAAAACCGTGGACATTAATTTATAAATTATGTTGCCATTGTTCTTAAAGTACTTGGCCTTCAAAAATCTGGCCCAAACCTTTTCGGAATCTCTAACACTCATTCATAACTTCATAAACATGGCCTTGTTTACCACGACCAACCTCTTAATACCAAGGCTTTATTCTTCTATTTTTCAAGAAAGCAGGGTTTTGCCGCCTCCCCTCTTTAGACAACATAAACTATCATAGGCCACTGTAAAGTACCTGCGTTTCTCAGCATCACTAGACCAAAGAAAATTCCTAATGGCCCTTTCAACTTTCTCAATCATCCTCCTAGGCTATTTATAAACAGAACGAATCAAGGCCAGTCTAGCCTAAAAACATAAAAGCTTACCCTTCCAACCGACCAACTTGTCCATAATCTTCTCCACCACTTGCCTGACATGAATATGTCTAAAAATTCCTGGCTTGAGTTGTATTCCCAAATATCTGTCAGGAAAACAACTCTCTTCATCCCAAAAAAAACTATAAATATATATGCCACGAGAACATGAGACACCTCCATAATAAAACTTACTTTTTGTACGATTCACATATTGGTCAGAGGCCCTTTGATACATACCAAGCATTTCATTCGAATTATGCAAGCTATGCCAATTACCTTTGCAAAAAATCAAGATATCATCAGTAAAAAGAAGATGGGTTAGCGCCATTCCTTTTTTACTAACCATAACATGCATAATTTTCTGAGAAAAAAGTTTAGAGAGGTTACGGCTCAAAACATCTTCAATAAGCACAAAAATTAGAGGTGGGAGAGGATCACCTTGCCCAAACCTCTTGTGATGCTAAAGAAACCTTTAGGGATGCCATTAATCAATATAGAAATCCGAGCAGAATGAAGTATGTTAAGAATCCATTCGGGGCTGCCTCTAATGAATATCCCCATGTGACATTATTAGTGTCTCGATGGTTAAGCCTATTTTGCAGACGTAATTTGTTTAGTCAACATTGACCTGGATGCTAGTCTTAGCATATTAATGAGTCTAGAAGAATATTGCTAGTCAGAGCAATGTTGTTGAGTAAATGAATATTGCTAGTCAGAGCAATATTGAATATTTAGAGGAATATTGATAGCTAGAGCGATATTACTAATTAGATGAGTATTGCTAGTCAGAGCAATAAGTAAATGGACATTGCTATTTAGACCAATATTGTGAAATTCCATGAATATTGCTAGCCAGAGCAATATTGCCAAATGAAATGAATATTGCTAGTCGGAGAAATATTGCCGACTAAATGAATATTGCTTGTCAGAGCAATATTGCCAAATGAAATGAATATTGCTAGTCGCATCAATATAGCCTAATGAAATGAATATTGCTAGTCGGAGCAATATTGCCAAATAAAGGGAATATTGCTAGTCAAAGCAATATTTCAAAATGAAATGAATATTGCTAGTTGGAGCAATATTGCTAAATGAAATGAATATTGTTTCCAAATGAAACGAATATTGCTAGCCGGAGCAATAATGCCAAATGAACTGTATATTGCTATCCAAAGCAATATTTCCAAATGAAATGAGACAATATTACCGATTAGATGAGTAGTGCTAGTTGAAGCAATATTGTTATTTAGAGTAATAAAAATTTAATTGAAATATTGGTAGTTGGACCAATATACAAGAGTCATGCTTCACAGATGAGTAGTGCTAGTTGAAGCAATATTGTTATTTAGAGTAATAAAAATTTAATTGAAATATTGGTAGCTGGACCAATATACAAGAGTCATGCTTCACAGAGCATCAGGTCAAACATGGTAAAAGGAGCAAAAATGTTGAGAGGAGGATCGAGGTGGTGAGAAGGACCAACCAAGCAAAGCTGACCAACCAAGGTGGAGAGTTACCGACCAAGGTGGAGCAAGGGGGACCGTCCATGATGTCCGGTCATGGTGCACATTGATGCATGTACCATTTTTGTATTTGTTGGTCTTTAGAGCATATTTTGATATGTTTCAGAAGAGTTTGATCTTGACTGAAAGACCTAGTTTTGCTGCGCAGAGAAAGTAGGATTTTTTGTTTTAAAGACCAAGATTTGTAAATAAATATATAAATAATAATATTTTAACATGGTAGCGGGACCATTCATTTGTGTATTATATGCTCTTTTAAAGAAATATTTGATAAAATATGGAATAAAGACCAAAAGGAGAGTTTGCTAGAAAGAGGAAATCCTAGATTAAAAAAACATCAATAGTAAAATAAAATATAAAAAGAAAAGAAAAGGTGGGGGCAGTCAACCGGCCGGTCCCGCCGTGAATCTTTTTTTTTAATTTTTTTTTTATTCATCAACCTTTTTTTTTTATCAGAAAAGGTAAAACAATTGTTTTTGTAGGCAGACAGCAATACTCATCACTCAACTGGCACAGGCATCGCCCAGTCAATGAACCAACACCACAACTCCTGTACATGTGGTTCAAGTTGGGTGAAGAACATGAAAGAAAAAAAAGGAGGTTGTGCTTCAGCCGTGCAGTACAGAAGCCATGCCATGGCCATGGGCTATGGCTATAAATAATAATATTTATTTTATTCATCAACTTTCCATTAATCCTCTTTGATCCATATTTTGCACTTTAGAGCATTATTGATATGAGCACCTACGTCATTTTCTCAGGGCTTCCGAAAGGAGAATTTTTATTATTAGTTCATGGAATTTTGTTGGGAAAAGCTACAAATTAAAGTAATGATATATTTTGGTGAGGATGAATTGTTTTGGAGGAATTCAATTGGTGAATATTGCACTAGAATGTCTCAATAATTAATTAAGTATTAAGAGGAATCCCGAAATGACAGTTATGCCCTTTTTGCCCAACTTTTGGTGAAATGATTACTTTGCCACTGGTCCAAAACTTGATGAATATGACTTTCAACTTGAATCATAAAATGATAGTTTTTCCCTTGATTTGTAAAATTACTATTTTACCCTAGACGAAAAAATTTACCAAAATGATTGTTTTACCTTTTTATCAAAAATCATCCATTAATATTAAGTTCCCTCGTTAGTGCGAAACAATAATGCTTCTTAGTAAGCATTGAACGATGATTTTGCAAACAAGAGCAAATAATTTAACTTAGTCGTGAGATTTTTACCAGATGCTCCTTGGTCGACTAGATTTGATACTCATGACGTAGTGATGTCTAGTGATCATCCTAGGAGCAATGACCAGTAAAGCAGGACCAACGAAGTTGTAAAAGCATCATCTGAAGAGCATGCGTTGGTGAAATCATAATAAGGGTTTGGCAGTAGCGTCGTCAGAACACTAAGGTGAGTGTTGTGGCAGTGATGCATCTGCCATCAGACACGAAGATGAGTGTTGAGGTGATGGTGCCGTGAACACTAGATGATTTGTTGAGGCACTGACGCTTCTTCCATCAGGCATGAAGATGAGTTTTGAGGCGATGGTGCCGTGAACACTGAGATGATGTGTCGAGGTAGTGATGCTTCTTCCCATCAGACAGGAAGATGAGTGTTGAGGCGATGGTGTCGTGAATATGTAGATGATGTATCGAGGTAGTGATGCTTATTCCGTTAGACACGAAGATGAGTGTTGAGGCGATGATGTCGTGAACACTAAGATGATGTGTTGAGGCAATGATGCTTCTGCCATTAGACATGAAGAAGAGTCTTGAGGCGATGGTGCCGTGAACACAAAGATAAGTGTTGAGGGAGTGATGCCATCACAACTTCAAGATGAGTGTTGAGGAAGTGATGCCGTCACAACACCAAGATGAGTGTTGAGATGATTAGAAACTGCGTAATGATATAAAGAATAAGTTCAAGGAATTCAGTCGTAGAAGTTCTGCAACTTGAAACAAGTTCAATATTGCTCAATGGGAGTCTAAATATTAATATATGGAACGAATTTAAGGAATTCATCTGCGAAATTATTGCGAATTAAAGTAGGTTCAGCGTTGCTTTATACTGGTGGGCATCCATCCAGGAGCTCTGGCATCCGTTCAGGAACAAGAATATGTATTTTGTATAGTCAGAGAACATACAAAAGGAATTGCAATCATCTAGTGGCATTCTGAGGACATTATTGCTCTATAATAGTGGTCAATCCATCTAGGAGCTGTCCAATCATGTTAGATTCAATACATAGTAAAATATATAGGAGCTCAGCCGGGGATTCTAATATCTCCATTATATATTTATGATGAAATATGTAGAATATTGAAAGCCCAGCTGGGGGCTCTAATATTACCGATACAGATTTATGTTTTGAGGAGGTTATATGATCAACCGGATATTATGGTAACAAGAGTTTTGTTCCTACAATCATATATTTCTGATGCAGGTATATATATAAATAATTTTTAATGATGTCGTAGTTTTACCTACTTAGCTGAAATTGATCACAATTTTTTTTGAGGTTATAAAACCTTCACCAATAAGGAATTTTCTTCTATACATGTTTCTTATCATCATCATCCTCCAGAAAAGCCGTACCTAATTAGTTCCTTTGTTTCATGTTACTGATCAATTAGGTCTTATAGAATTTGAAAGAATTTAATAATGTTCGGGTTTAGTTTTAATTGAGAGTTAATAACTTTCTAGTATTGATAATTGAAATTGCTAGTTTATTGTTACCTTACTAGTTAATAATTTTCTAGGTCTGGGATTTGTTAGAATGTTGCTATATTATATGGTTATTTGAAGAAGATTGAATTATTTTTTTTTTATCAATAAATTTAGAGAGTTTTGAGAAAATTGTTACTAAATGGTTGAGATTTTCGTGATGCAGATGGTTTCATGATATAATATCTACTAGTCGTGAATGGAGAATAACTACTATGGAACACCTAGAAACCATGAAATCCCGGTTGCAAGAACAGAGATGTGGCAAGCCTGATTACTAGGCCTTAATAGATATGGATCCAAGCCCACCAAGCTATGAAACAGTAATCCATACGATGTCTTCTAAGTTTTAGGACTAAAGTTGGGGACAGAGAAATTAATGTTCTTACACTTGTTTCTTATCATGTTAGGACTAGACATTGACCAGGGTGTGAAAAATAAAATAAGTTACCAGCTATTTTTATTTTGAAAGCCTAGTTCCGGCACTGACAGCAATTCTGTCCATTAACTCCATGCCATGACCGTTGGAAACTTTAAAAGTTTACATACACACAACAAAGAACGGTTATGTGTCCGAAAAAAAAAAAGGTCATGCTGCACTCACTGTAGGTTGTGTCCCGCGGGTCATACCGTGTGAGACACAATCCCTTGGACCCTCCGCACCGATCAATAGGGGGTGGGTTTTGGGTTAGTGGGACCCGCAGTAGTGTGTCGTGCGGTATAACCTACGGGGGATAACTCCCGGTGGAACCTACTGGCTCGCAAACAGATGACATTATGGTGGTTCTCTTTGGTGAGTTTTACTCGATGTAACATCCTCAAACAAACTTCTTTTAAAATACAAGACTCAAATAAAACAAAAAAAATAAAGAAACATAAATTTCCCTCGTGGAATAGTAAGACAAGTTTTAAGATGATGGTAAACTAGTTGGATAAACATATTTGCTTAGCAATATTAGGAACTATTTGATCCGGAATATCATGTTGTCCTCAAATACTTTGGGTGATTGTGAATATATTCCAAGGGGAGATATTCTACTAAGCAAAATCAATGGAGTTTTAATCTTCTATCTAATGATGCATTTGTTGGCGAATGATTGGAATATTTTGTTTTACTTTTATAATAGATAACAAACACAATAAGCAATCAAGTGAATTACTCTCTTCAACAAATAAACAGAATTACACTACGAAACTCGGAAATGGGAAGATAATTTTGGACACGTTCAAGCAATTTTCACAAGCTCAAACAGGATTCACTTAAAGCACCCTCCTTGTCAACTGTCATTCACATCCATAGTTTCCTTTTTAAGTGATCCTGCAAGCATGAATCCCTTGAAGAGAAATGGTCGTGGAATCAAGTCTACAGGCCTATCTCCCCGATCAGCTCGAAATTCTTCAATAAGCTCTTCGGATAACACATCTACTCCTTGATCCTTGGCTGCAGCAACATCCGGCCATGCCCTCGCCATCTCTAGAAATCCTTCGAAAGTCAACCTTGTTGGTATGATGAGGTTAAATGGATCCCCCTCGCCTCATATACCTACATCCTCAAAGGGAAAAGGAAGTGTTTTATACTCATCGGAGATGTCACGGACATTGGGACCACGATAGGGAAGTGCACTTTCAAGGAGTCGTTCCCATAACAAGTCTTGAGGAAGAACTTGAGTGCCACTTCCCTCATTAAAGAAAAATTCACTTTTTTCATTAATGTAACCCCATACAATGATTACACCGTCTGGCTTTAAAACACGATTCACCATTGAGTAGAATCGTGGAAGATCAAAATATTGAATTGCTTGAGCAACCGTAATCATATCAAGTGAAGCTTCACCACCGAGCTTAGATATTAGTTCTTCGTCAGACATGGAGGGTGGAGTGTGCATGTAAGTCACTTTCGGGTGTGGTCTTGCTTTTTCTAGTTCCACCTCACTTATGTCTGTGGCGATTACTTCATCGTAGAATTCTGCAATCTGGTTCATTAAAATGCGGAACAAGTGAGATTAAGTAAAGTGGTCTTAATATTTATAGCGACTAAACAACATATAGAACTCTAAACTTGTATAGAAGTAGCCATCCAACTTTGGTGAGCTGGGGACACAAAGAATGTTAGAAATTTTGAATAGAAATTAGGATAGTTACAATTCCTAAATTGTGAAGGGTTGTGTCTATTACAGATGTGACTCTCCATGAAGGGACTCTTACAAGAGATGTGACTCTCCGCGAAGAGACACTATGTCCTTTCCCAAGAGACACCAATCAAATATATAAACCCCACCATGTTTCATTCTAGTGACAAGAAAAACACACACCAAAATCAGATTTCACTTGCATTCATTGTTGTCATAGTATTGAGAGATAAACACGAAATTTTGTTCGCCGTTTCCTTGAGTTTTGAGTGCTTCTACTCGAGGAAGAAAGATCGTTGTATCCTGGGAGACGTTTCGCAACTAAAACCCATTAGCATCGGAGTGGGCCGAATTTCGTCTTAAGGACAGAGTATCCAATACTCGACTCGATCTATACTTAGTTACTTTAATCTTCTTGTTTCTTTGATTGTCGTAATGTAGGTCAACATCGTTTGCATAGAAGAAAATATCCAACAATATTAAGACGAAATGTTTTCTTTCTTCTGTGTTTTATGTCTGTTGAGTTACGCGACATTTACAGATTAAGGTCATATTGAATTGATGTCAGTACCATGCTTCCATAAGATTAAACGTAATGCGTTCATATAAAGTTTGAAATACTGAATAGTTGCGTTGGAGTTAATTTCCAAGGAAGCAAGTTAGTGAAGTCAGGAAAATTATAAGTGTCTGACACTTTGGTTTTTTTTTAATAAGTCACACTTTCCACTGGAAGTTTTGACTTGTTAATTTCGTTACTTTCCTCTGTTATTTCCTTAAATTATTTTTCTGCTGCAATTCAAATTTTTTTTTATCAATCTGCTATGTCAATGATGTCTATGGATTAATGTTGAATAGATAGAGTTACATGTGGACGAAACTGCAACGGAAGAAGCGAAAATCAGAATAGAAAGGAAAGCAAGATGGGTGTTCTTTCTACGGAATCTTGTCTCCTCAAAGATTGATGCATGGCAGAAGCGAAAAACAGTTAGTGCATATTTAATGAGTACAATGATTCGGTTATTTCTTGTGCAAAGAGATGTTTTTGCAGTCTAAAAGGCGTAAGATTAAAAAATCAAAACAAAGTGTTTGTCAGTATCCTAATCCTCTAAACATTTAATGAGAAATGATAGTTAGTTACTGAAATGTGTATCCTAGAAACTACGAGTTTGAGAGATTCCACCAATTAGGATCAGATTAGTGTATCAAATCTGGTGGGAATCAAATAAGTGATGTCTCATGGCATGTGTAAAATGTCATGGGAAGAACTGGATAGAGGATTAGAAAGAGATTCTAGTGACTGACGTTTGGAGCGTTGACCTTAAGAGGATTTGATAGTAAATAATCTTCGTTACTGATTCGGAGGGTTTGTTGTAGAATCCGTGACTTGGCTACGTACAGATGAAATGTTTATTTAATTTGATCTTCTGGTCAAATGAATCGAGGAACATATTGTTCTCTGACCGGAGCCATGACTAATCAAACATTGAATGGATTAGTAAAGGAAGTTTGAAAGAACGTGATCCTTCATAATCTGTAACATGCCCTCTTGTCGAAACCTATAATAGATATGCTATTTGGTTTTGGTTATACTGATGAAGTATGACATGAATCTTCTTGATCAAGAATATGATTCAAGACTGAAAAAAACTGAGGGTGTTTTGAGTCCAAAATCCTACTGGGACGAGAGTTTAACCGTGAACTAAAGGGTTCTAGTCTGTACATCTGTTACGAGATTGGGCATATCTCCTGATAGAAACAGTTTTTGAAAAAAAAAAATCGGAATTTTTGAAATTACTCAAAAGGTGAGTTCTCTTCCTAGAAAATTCTGAAAGGCAACGACATCGATCATGTTTGAGAACATTTGTCTGCCTGATGTGTTGCATGCCCGTTCGAACTAAAGATGTTTTATGTATGTGCCCATTCAAAGTTTAGTTTTGAACTTTGATTTGGCACCGATTGGTAAACATCTCAAACAACAATGATGAAGCATAATGAAATGATCAAGTTTCAAATTATGCTTGAACCCCCACTGTAATCCCAGTAAATTTTCAAGGCTGACATAAGCTTGGGCTAATAATGCTTCGTTTTAACTTTTCAAATTAAGTTTGACTTTGTGGCGAAGCAATTGGAATCAGATGCATAGTGTATTGATTCCCGATCAACATTTGGTCTAACACTGAAATCTTGCTTTGGAACTTATCTGTCCTACCGTGATGGGGTATTTACATTGTGATGGTTTATAGGCTTGAGATATGCACCATTTCAGTGAGTATAAAAGTGCAATGTTGAAGCGAAGTTGGTAGAACAAGCTAATATGTTTTACAATGTTAATCAACTTTTCACGGTACCAAAAATGTGGCAACCCTTTGGTTGTATAGGACATCGATGATATCTTTGGAAAGTCTAGAACGACGTTTTGAAGTCAGAGGTATGTAATTATAAAATTCTTGTGATAAGAATTATATAATTAGGTTTGGGAACTGGTAAAGTCTCACTGACTATTGATATCTCCGCATTTTATTACGGAGTGTTGGGAACAACTTAACTTGCTCCAGTTTGTTGTTAAAGGTAACTGAGAAATGTGCACATACACATTTATTTTCGTGGTTCATGACAGTTATGGATAGTCATGAAATGTGGGGGCGTGTGATTTTTAAGTCCACTAAATCATGTCGTGTAAGTAGCTACGTAATTAATTGGATTAATAGTGATATGTTTCTAAGATGATTAGGGGTGGCCAACCTAATATCAAGAGAGTAGTTACGTACATAATCACTAGTGCATGCACACATGGACGTGAATCTGTAAAGACATGATTTTTGGATATCATTTGTAGCAGACACAATAAGAAAAGAAATTAAAAAGATTTGTAATAGTGCTACAAATAATGATGAGTCTCTAGTAAATAGTCTCAAAAGACCGCGCGTGTGAAAATATTTTTGATGACTAGAGATAATGTGTTCATCGAGGGGAATAGGTTAATTTAAAACCTACTAATTATGAGTGAAGATAATGGTAACCCAACCTAGTTGACTGGAGATCCCAAGATCTAGGTTCAAAAGGGACAACTAAGTTATGTATAACTCGGAGTAAACACCGTGGAGATAAAACTCCATCCTATTCCTATGATGAGACATTGTATTTCCTGAAATGTGTTTTAGGATAAGCTATGCTTTTAATGATGCCTATATCTTGTATTTACAAGTGGGATATTACAGGGTATTCTTAATGGGACATCACCTATGTGAGTGTAGAATTGTGGCCGATTCTATGGAAATTTTATAAGGCTTAGTTTCCTAAAGCACTCATGAATCCAGGATTTGTTCAGGGCCGAAATGAACACAACCGTATAACCAAATTAGTGAGAAAAGGCATTGTGTGATAACTATTGTCTTGGTTTACATTAAAAACTGAACAGTTCAAGACATCACGTTCACTGGTTAGTGAGTAAATCCGATAGTTATTCACTAAGGAAGGTTCAAAGCCAAAAGCTACCTATCCCCATGCAATGACTTTTCACTTTTCTCTCTTTAGTGTCTGCATAACTTTTGCATTCTTTGAAATTCTATTCAAATGTGGGGGATTGTTAGAAATTTTGAATAGAAATTAGGATAGTTACAATTCCTAAATTGTGAAGGGTTGTGTCTATTACAGATGTGACTCTCCATGAAGGGACTCTTACAAGAGATGTGACTCTCCGTGAAGAGACACTATGTCCTTTCCCAAGAGACACCAATCAAATATATAAACCCCATCATGTTTCATTCTAGTGACAAGAAAAACACACACCAAAATCAGATTTCACTTGCATTCATTGTTGTCATAGTATTGAGAGATAAACACGAAATTTGGTTCGCCGTTTCCTTGATTTTGGAGTGCTTCTACTCGAGGAAGAAAGATCGTTGTATCTTGGGAGACGTTTCGCAACTAAAACCCATTAGCACCGGAATGGGGCGAATTTCGTCTTAAGGACAGAGTATCCAATACTCGACTCGATCTATACTTAGTTACTTTAATCTTCTTGTTTCTTTGATTGTCGTAATGTAGGTCAACATCGTTTGCATAGAAGAAAATATCCAACAAAGAAGACGGCTCCCCAAGCAGATAATAGCAGTGTATAGACAGGTGTTGTTGCCCTTCGGTTCATTTATCACCTGGGGCTGGGGGTCGAGTCCTCAAGTCTCAACTATGGAACAATTTCATGGACAATTCATGATATATACAGAAGTGTCCAAATTTTGCTCTGTGGAATCCTTTCATATCTTCGCTTGTAATTTGCTTGGGACTAAAAGTAGGCACCATCACCAAGTGATTTTTCCGGTGGCCACATAACCGAAAAATATAAGACAAAAAAAACAAAACAAAAAAAACATAAGGCTAGGATTCCAAATTTCTATTTTCCGCAGAGGGACCAGTCCTATGAATATTTTTGACGAGTATGTCTGTATGCGGATATGATTGGGGACTGGTTGCAATTTGAGAAAAACTTTTGACAGTGCAGTTTTTACTAATACACAAGCATTTGAGTTTTTTTTATGCATCTATCCGACTGTAAGCTCGCCTTTTCTTCATATATACCTCATACAAACAAATCGCAAATTTTATTCATGTCTAATGATGTGGGTTGGCGATCAAAATCATGAGTAATATTTTTTGTGTCGTATAAACTATAATGAAGTCGTACAAATGAGAATTGAAAACTAGAGATAGACGAGAGTGGCTTACACCATGTGCAGCAATTCCGTTGCCAGTACCAACATCCCACGCTCGAGAGTGACCGGTGCTGAAGTTTGCTACCATGCTATACCATTCCTGTAGGTATGTAGGTCTCCCATCCCAGTATTCTGCAACAGGTCTATCTGATAGAAAATCGTAGAATTCTTCATTCATTTCACTCTCATCTGCTAGAGCATCACTAGTTTCTTCAACCAGTTCGCTCTCATTTATTAGAAGATCAGTGGTTTCTTCAGCCATTGCTTACTCGATCTGAAATTGTTGTGTTCAAAATCGAATATGAAAGCAAAAGAGACTAGAGAGAGATTTAGAGAGATGAGGTTCGTGCTTCTCTGTGCTGTCGAATTATATACATTTTATAATGTACAATATGCACTTAAAAGTTAATACACCAATATTGACTTTCAGCTTTTGCTAACATACACATATATTGACCGATCATACAAATTATACTGGATAATACTAGATAAGATGAAAAGTACCATGAAGATTCCATTTTACAGCTTGTAGGCTTGTAGCAGCCATCATTTAAATATATAGTCGGCTCTTGGCTGTACTCTATACATTATGTATATCGATTTTTAATCAAGTTGATGCCGAGCCTGAAAACGTATGATTGTGTTGAAATTCGTGTGGCCCCTAATTACTTGTTCCACACATCTTTGCTAAGGGAATTCGTTATGGGTTGGGATTTTCTTCCGAAAATGCATAGAACCAACCATGGAATGGAGTGCCACAAAAGAGGTTCCACCACCTTATAGAGAATGGTAACAACGCAGCTTTGGTGTTACAAATGGGAAGGTAATGGTTTATCTCATATTGTTAAGTACTGCTCTGTTGACTTAAGACCTAGTCTTAGCACATATCTTCCCGGACAACAATTTTCTTAAGCAATTTTATAAGGCCTACTCCTATGCACCGGATCAAATAATTTTGTTTGCCATACTAGGTGGCAAGGAAAATCAGTTACGCCATTATGGGAAAACAGCTGAGCGATAATGTGTCTATCGACAAATATTGACTACACCGTCCATGATATTAAGAATATCGTTGGCGTTGTAGTTCCCATCGCTCGATGTAAACTGCATCATTCAACGGTTATTTTGTAACGTCTATTTCCCCCTATTTCATTCCTATATATATGCCCGTTCACTTCATCAAATTATTCATACCTACTTCTACATATATTGTACATATTTCTTTACCCGTATTCTCAATATTAAATTTCATAATCATCAATGCTGTGATCCAATGAAGAGAGGAATATAATAATGAACCGGTTTAAACTACAACAAGAAATGCATCAACGGAGGTCGCAACAACTTGATGATGAGGAAGCTGAAGATCAAGAACAAATCGACACTCTAATACTCGTATATTCAGGTCAAATAACTAGAGTTCAAGAGCCAAAAGAAGTATTCTCAAGAAAATATACTTATCGATGGAGAGAATTTTACCACCAGAAGTCGATGCACGATTATTTTCTTCCCAATTGTGTGTACTTTGATCAAGATTTCCAACGTCGGTTCAGCATTCCCCGGCACATGGTGAAAAAGATTATTGATGAGCTTTGTCGAGTAGAACCTCAACTTAATTACCAATTTGATGCACTAAATATTAGAGTTCATAGTCCTGAACAAAAAGTTACTTCGGCTATAAGGATTCTAGGTTATGGAAAACCAGCGGATGCGAACGATGAGTACCTTGTTATGGGGAAAACAACTTCATTCACTTATCTTTTATTGTTTTTCGAAGTACTAATAATTAATCATTTTGGTCCCACGTCTTCATGAAAACCAACCGAGGAAGATGTTAGAAAAATATTAAGGGAGAATGAGGATACTGGATTCCCAAGAATGCTAGTTAGTCTTTGAAAACACTGGGGGTACCAAAATACACCACCAACTCTTTCGTAGGAAATATGTATGGAAAAACTCAACACAACTCCGAGAGTTAAAACTCAATCAAGGAAAGTGTCTATAGTTATATCTCAATCTCTTTTGTGATTAGAACGTTTACAGAATTGAATCCGTGAACCAAATCCCAAAGAGAGTTCTTGGAAGGTACCAAACAACAATATCCAAGGATCAATAAAGTCTTATCCCACAAACAAGGTCGGACGTATCTATTGTGATTGATCAACGCACAACCTGTGATATCTCAATTATAAAGATAAACAATATAATGCGGAAAAAGAAAGAACACAGACACCAGAAATTTTGTTAACGAGGAAACCGCAAATGCAGAAAAACCCCGGGAACTTTTCCAGATTGAACATCAAACTGTATTAAGTCGCTACAGACACTAGCCTACTACCAATTAACTTCGGTCTGGAATGTAGTTGAGCCCGAACTCGGTTTCTCACTGATTAAGGTACAGTCGCGCTCTTTACGCCTCTTGAATCCCAACAGGACTCCGCGCAATTGATTCCTTTAGATGACGTCACACCAACTAAGAGTTTCTTCAACTCAATTGAAGACTTTAAACCAAATCCTCCTCCCACAGATTAAGCCTATATAATTAATTTCCTGATTTACGATCGAAATGGATGATCAGATCAAACGTAAGATCCAGGTGATGGAAATCGACAGAAACTTGACAAAAGTCTGGCTATCCTCAAAATCCGGACTTATGCAACCCGAAGTGCACCCTAGATTATTATTCACCTCACAAGTATAAAACTTGTGGAATCACAATGTTTGAGACGAAGAGAACTTTGTGATTTCTATCAATTTTGTTCAAGTAATAAATCAACAATCAAACAAGATCAGGATACACAAGTTATCAAGATAAAAGATAACTGGACATGGCTTAAGGAATCCCAATGAAGTCTTTGATAGTCGCTAAACCCTAAAAGGGTTTCTGGAGAGGACAACTCTAGATACAACTAGACACACCAAAAAGTAGTGTCAGGATTCAAGGATCCCAGTTGCCAAGAGTTCCCCTTATATAGACTTCAAAGCTTAGGTTGCTTTAGGTTTAAGCTAAGATAGCTTTGGAACCAATCAAACAATATTCACCGTTAGATGAAAGCTTTGAATCTTATTCACATAAACAAGATATACACTCTTGTTAGGTAAACCGTAACCGAACCCTGTATAAAGACTATGTCCAACATGGTTATCCGAAACTAGCCGATTTGAACTTTAAAAGCTTAACACTCATTTTCATGTTCACTAAGACATTAATCTTGAGTCACAATCATGTGATCAAATGTGTCTAGTGATAATTAGAGAATTGATCAAATGCAAATCATTTCATAGAAATAATTTCATTGCAATTGAATCATAATCGACATAGTTGGTAAATATACAAGGTGCAATTACTTGAATCATTCATGAGTCGGCTGAGTCACAGTACGTGGACCTGTTTGCAAACTTATAAGCAATAACTGAGTTCCGGAGTCGACATAAATTTTTCAGTTCACGTACCGGTTTGCAAACTTAGGTGCAACTCAAAGTTCTGGAGTTGACATAACTTTTTCAGTTCACATACCGGTTTGCAAACTTAAGACTTTTACCAGTTCCGGAGTTCACGGAACTTTTTCAGTTCACGTACCAGTTTGGGTACTAAACTGGATCTAGAACATAAAACTGTATTGGCTTGCATACCGGTTGGATTACTTTAACCCGGTTCCCTTACCACAGTTCCAAAATGGTTTTCATACGAATATGCATACCTATCCGGATCACGAAACAAACAGATTTTCCCATGATGTGCATAAGAATATGCATATCATACAAATCTGAAAGTCGGTATATAGCTACTCTGCTACGTGCACAAGTACATGTAATACGACTTCAGATATATAACAGTTTTCCCAGTTTGTAAGACTGATAACACTGTCTTGTATTCCGAATATAATAGTTTTATATTTCTCTAAATCAATTCAAAACATTCCTGAATAACATCAATGACACATATCACTGTTTTAGGCTATTTTCGAATGATAAACTTGAATCATGATTTGGTTCCGAACAAAAAATTAGTTCCTGAATAACATCAAGTATGTACAAATGTTCATTAAGCTTAGTCATTATATTTCGAGAAATTCGTAAACTAAATAATTAGTTCTCGACTCAAAATTCTTGTCTATGAAAGCTAGTCTAATTAGTTATGCGACAATCGTCTCAAGGATATAAAAGTGAGTATAACTTGAGAAATAGGTGGTTCAGTCTTCACTTACCTTTTGTTGATGAAGTTCTCCAAAAGATTCGGTTGATCTTCGCCTTCAAACAGTAGAACGCAAATGATGACTGGTTCGTTTCTCAACTACTTCTATCCTAGGCCGAGACTTAACTAATTGTAGAATAGAAATCAAGATATAGTTTTGACAACTAAATTTGACAACAATCTTGATATACCAACACTTGTGAGTTCGGCCGAGCAATGCCTTAACAATCCCCCCCCTTTGTCAATTTTAGTGACAAAACTATTAAATACATATGGATAACAAAAATTAAGTTTTGAAAAAACTCCTCGATCCATCATGCCTTGATTTCCTTGGTTTCTTGAACTCTCCTTGAACTCTTTGCTGTTCTAAGTCGCAATGATTCTGAACGTGTTCAACTCAGCATCGTTGTTGTTGAAGAACCGATTCCATAGCGATAACAACTTTGAAAATAAATATTCTCAATTGTTGTTATACGGAAACATATTATTATTATCTTCTCTCCAAAGTTCAATTGTATCTCAACTCTGAAGTAATACTACGGTGATATGTTTCTCCCCCTTAATCAATACTTACATCTTTTGTATAATAGGTAAACATATTGCTTAAATGATTCACTCCCCCTTACATAATGATCCGTAAACCATATGTATGTAGTATGAAACTACTAAATAATTCTCCCCTTTTTTGTCAATAAAATTAACAAAGGTACGAAAATCGCGGGATCACTTTTCACGTTCTTAGTCCTACCTAATAAGTCTTATATTATCTATTTGGTTTGAATACAAAACACATAATTCTAATTTGTTATTAGTTAACTTTGCAAAACTTAATCGTAGATGAGCAATAATAATTTTCCATTGCTATTTAATTCTAATCATTATATTATCGATATATATTTGTTAATGAGATTTTAATTTAAGTTATGCTTAGTATAATACTAATTTAAATTCTAACAGTTTAAGTTCGTCATACTAATTTTCCATTTCAAAAGATGATTGAATTTATTTACGAAGAAGGATCCTATTAATATACGAGTTTATTTTCTTTTAAATATAATATTACACTAAGCATCTGAATACTATTATTATTACTTCATGTCTATTTGTTTCAATTTAAAAGATTTACTGGATCATTTGTTAGCCTAAAGATAATTTCGGTACAAGATTTCTAACAAGTTGAGTCTTTTTATTTTATACATTATATCCTTATCTTTTAACGTCTAACGTGTAATAAGTATTATACTGATAACTATCTAGCTTAAACACAAAACATATATCCCTAATTTATAATTAGTTCAATTTATTAAATTTAACCTCAAAAATAAGCGTTAATAATTTTCTATAGCTAATTAATCGTAATTATCATTTTTATCGTTGTATATCCTTATTGAAACTTTAGTTAATTTAAGTTTAATATGATACTAATTGATAAATGCTAACCTTACTTTATCAAAACTATTATTACTATTATTTTCATTTATAATAATTATAATAATATTTCTATTATTAACATCAATGATTGAGCTATTATTTTAACTACTCTTACAAAATTTATCTCAAAAATATTATTAACATTTATGTAATTATAAATTGTTGATTCTACTTATAAGTCATGGTACTCGATAAGTTTATATGTGACTTTCAAGATTTATCAATAATACTAACCTCACTGTTTTTCTAATATTGGAATGTGTACGTGTTCAAAATTTTATACTAATTATTCTCCAATCTTCCTTAGCTAAAGTTATTGGTGTATCCTACAATTTTTACTTCATCACAAACAATCAAACAACAAATCAATCAATCAAATGAATCTTTTAATTATTAATAACTTTTAGTGATTAAGATTTATCTCACATCCCAACCCAGTTCTAAACTAGTTTAGTTCACTAACTAGCACTGGCTAATTCTATCTTTTCCCATTTAAGATCTAATAGTGAGCTCTGATACCAACAATGTAGCGCCCCCAAAGCTAGCAGCTGACTAATCCAAAAGATTAGCTATAAAATGAGGCACTAAGGATCTAAAACATCTATTTAAATAATAAGAAAGAAGTTATAAACAAAGATTAACCCGAATCTAAACCCTCTCTGAAATAAATACAAGAACTCCTCTCAAATGATACATATTCAATAGTGAGTTGATTTACAAATAGGATACAAACACCAAATAAACATAGTAGAAGCTAACTAACTAACTAACGTAACTAATTCTTTGAAACTTTCATCGTCACGTGCCATCTTGATCTGTCTCTGAAACTGAAAGTGGGAATTGAGTGAGCACATCATCCCTAAAAGGGGTGCCCAGTAGAAATAACATCTAACTTTCAAGTAATCATTAAAAACTGATTAAACACGGGAAAACAGTAAAACATATTGTAGAAACTTTTTCAAAGCAATTTAAGAAGAACAGTAAACATCCATGTAAGAGACATGTGTTGCCCGCACAATACTAAAGAATAATATTGAGGTGTATCGCCCTAGCCATAGATAATATTGCGGTGTATCGCCCTAGCCATAGAATACTGGATATAAAGGAAGAATAATATTACGGTGTATCGCCCTAGCCATAATAATATTGCGGTGTATCGCCCTAGCCATAGAATATTGGATATGTAAAGTTTGGGGCACACATCTCATACTAAACACTCAAATAAACAATCATGTATATGGAACTAACTCCTCGTCAAACAATGTATAATATTCAATGCCAAATTCCAGCACCTAGATAGTAATATTGTGGTGTATCGCCATATCCATTGCATAAAAGCTCGAAAGTAAGTAGGTATAAATGAAGGAGCAGTATCCTATATACCATAGATGGGAATTTTTATTTCCCAAGCATTCAAATGGAAATTCATATTTCCCATACATTCATAAAGACAAACAATGCATTACAATTCCTTTCCAAGCAATGGAAAGATTAAAAGAACTAACAAACCTTCGGAATTTAAAATAAAACAATGCATGGAATACACAATCAGACAATGCATAAATTTTATTAAACATAAACTTTGGTAAAAGAAAACAACAATAATCACAAAAGAGTTAAATGTAAATTCTCACCTCTTATGGTGACAAGCCACGCCTACCTCGAGATCCACGATCCACTGGTTCATCCTTTGAGTCGATCGTTGTTAATAACTAACTGTTAATCACACGAGAACTCTAAGAATCTAGGCACAAAGGTTCACACAAGAATCATACAATTCTATTTAATGGTTCCAAGCCCAAGTCCACTAAACCCGGCCCATTAATCTAAGGCCCAGTCCATTCGGGTCAACTAACTGTCTCTAACGGTCAGCTGAGTCAACTAACGGTAAACGTCAGTCAAAGGTCAAAGTCCAGTCAACAATCAAAGGTTAACTCGGTCAAGTCAAGGTCAACTGGTTAGGTCTCTGAGTCAAGGTCCACTGAGTCAATTCCGATTCAACACTAGTCGACTCAGTCAGCTAACTGAGTCAAACATCTGACTGGGATGACTGACTCAAACTAAACATCTTCTAAATACCAACTTCTATTTCATTAATTCATTTCAACCAGATTTATATACAAAACATCAGCTTCATCTATATCATTTCAATCATACATTCAACTTATGTAAACTTCATAACTTATTCACAATCATAAACTCGGCTTACCTGCAACTGCAGCTCTAAGCAAGCCCACACTGAAGTCACCATAAAGTGTAACCATACAATCACCACTCTAGCTTTTCTCCATCTTGCCAACTCAAACACACATATACTACCCTCAGCATTTACAATACATCTTACTTCAGTTACATTACACAACTCCTACATTCATCTCAAGTAACTCTGTATCACAGCTTAACATACCACCACTAGGATTCTAATTCCATTTTCATTCCACCTGCACAAACAAACTTCAACAGCTGCAACCAATCATTATGTTTCTACTTCAATTCAGATTATCACAATCACAATTCACCAAAAAATCAATCCACAACACCTGCAACTTCATCATAAAGATAACCACCATCTCAAACCACCAACATTTCATAACACTACATACACAACAATCCATCTCAACTGAGTTCAAATGAATGAACTTACCCTGGATTTATTCAACACCACCAGAATCTGCAACTGATACTTTACCAAAATCACCTTCTCTGTAACATCAACATCAACACCAAATTCATTAACTGCGACTACATACAACTTATCCATTTTATACTCAGCCCTGTGATTTCCATAACTCAACCACAACAGCTCTGCTAAATTCTCAACTCAGATAACATCCATCCACCAAATTCAATATAACTTCTTGTAAATCAGAACAACCCTCATTACTGACTTAACCTCAAATTATAGATAACACCACCAGTCACAGTAATACAATACTTCTTACTCCAATTGTATTTCATCCCTCTAATCTTTTACCACAACTCCACACAGTTCAATTCCATACACAACACATCTACCACAGATCTTAATTTAATTATCAACTACAAATAATCAATAAAATTCAATAGCTTTACTAAATTAACTCAGAAACAATTACCTTAAAGTAATTCCCTTCAACATCCAACCATCCCCATCACCACCACAGATTCTCAGCAACCCTAGTTTCTTCTCAATCACCTCTACTTCCCAATTCAGGTTCAATACATAATTATAATCTTCATGCCAATCATACCCATCTCTAATCCATCCCCTAAAACCTCAATTTAATCTTCTAAACCTCTTTTGAGTATTATCTTATGAAACCCTAATTCTTCAATTCTTCACTGAGTCAACTGCTAAGCTTCAATTAAACCACAACCCTTCTGATCTTCCTCTAGTAGCAACCTAATTACCCTATCAATTTCATACGAATTCAATTAATGAATTTTACAAACCCTAACTGAATTTCCCTGGATTTATATCTTCGATTCCTAATTGTTCTCTTCCTAACTCACAAAAGCACCATCACCTTCAACATCTGCATATCCACATCAATTGATTCTCTCAAACTCATCTCTCAAACGCCAGCAGAAGAAGAGCAGAGAAGAAAAACGAAGGAGAAGAAGAAAGAAGAAGAAATGAGTAACTCTTCTCGATTAGGTGTAGATAAGGCCGACCACAATTACTTCTATACCCAACGTTTTGGATACGGGTAGCCCAGGTCGGTCCAAGGCAAAAAGACTATTTTGCTCTTCATATTTATCAAATGAAATCTTCTTCGTCCGGTATCTGATTGACACGTTCGAGTAGTCCATTCTGCATAACTTTTCGAGACCTATTCAATGATACTAATTTCACGTCTAGATTGTTGTTAGATTAATTTCTATTAATTAACGTTCGTGTCAAACTAATCGAGTTATTAGCGGCTAAGACGTCTCTTGACTAGTCTAATAGCGTTGACGAGCTTGAGGGTCTTTACAACAAGATACAAGCATCCCCTTTAAAATTCTACAGCCACACTCCCCACAAAGATATAGCAATTAAGCAAAAGTTCATTTAAGAACTCTCCCCCATAAAATGTCATTCCCAAGATAACAACATGAGTGACCTTACTTTTGTGAAAATGGAGGATTTTGACGGACATTAACAAATCACAAGGATTTGTATCCATAGTATCGACATAAATTAATCTCAAGGCCAGTTACGAACAATGAGACAATTTTACTTGATTTTACTCAACATAAGAGAATCTTACGGAGTGTGTCAAGTAACAAAACACAAAAGTGTGGTCACAAAAAGATCAATACTGCAAGAAAAATCTCAAAGAGTTTGTTCTATTTTCCGTTTATAAAAACATAATAGATTTAACTTCTGAGCATATATGAAATATTAGCTCGATTCACGAGAACGTAAAGGCACAAATATTTCATAAGATTTTTGCAATAAATAAACCAATAATGATTACATACTGCAAGTTCATCTTCCAACAACTCTAGAATTAAAATAAATAAATCTAAAAACATGCAAGATGAAAAATGTTGGAAATAACTATGTGTAATCACAATCTTTGCTATACCAAACCCTAGTTATCCTTCTCAAGAAGAAAATCCTCAAAAGAAGTTTCTTAGTATTTAAAGTCTTTGAAGAATTCCTTACCATCTCCAAACTCCTTATCAATGACTGGCAAACGAACACACGGTTCATGAATGAAAGAGTTAGTTCCTGCAAACCTGGTAGGCTGTTGATTGACAAGAGCATCTTGTAGTTTGTAAAATTTTCTTTAGTCCCTGCACCTCCTTCTTGGTTTTCTTAAGTTCTCCCAGAAGATTTTCAAACCTTTTCTGATTTGAGTAATCCGATCTAGGTTTCTCCTGATTCTTCCTTTTCCTCTTAAGGGAAAAAACCAAAGGAAGAGACAACTCTTTCTCCTTGTTAGTTGGAATAGTATCAACAACCATTGGAGCATAGGTTTCACGAGAAGATGTCGTGCTTGGAGCCTCCATGATTCGTGAGAACAAAAAAATGGATTTGTGAAACACAAATGTATGGCTCAACAGGCAACGCTTCTTATGAAAGAGATATGAGTCTTGAAGCAAAAGACATTTATCATGCAGGATTTCGGAACTTATAAAGGTTCACGCACTGGAACATAAAAAACCTAAAATGGAATGAAAATGTCATTTTTATTCCTTCTTTAATTTTAGCAGATCAAAATTTCCAATACCATTACTTGAGATATAGAAAATGATGAACAAAAAAAGATGGATATCCAAGTAATAATATTCAATTTTGATCCCAAGCCCTGATGTGCAAAGTTCTTATCTCTTCTAAAGGCACATGAGATAAGATGCACATTTCAACACAATTAGATTGTGTTGAGGTGAGCACTAGATTGCTCACCACCAGATTCCTGCACGGAATTAACAATATCCTTCAAAACGGAAAGTTTAGTCCGGACTCTTCTCTTTGTTTGAGATTTTTCCTTATCCTTTGGATTAATCAATCTCTTAGAAGACGAAGAGTTAACCTTGTGTACCTCAGGATTGGACTTTTGAGCAAGTTTAAGCGCCTTTGCCAACCGACTAGCCCTCCGTTGCAGTTTGTTGACACACCTTAGTTTATATTTGTATTTGAAATATTGTATGAGTCTGTGACCTTTACTGGTACAATAAGGACATGTCGAATTAAAGATTTTTTCAGGAACAACTTTAGCGGCTAAACACAGGGTACCTAAAACATTATCAGAATTCTAATTAGTATACGAAAAATCCATAACACTCTCCAATGATTTTGATGAAGAATCATCAATTAAACTATCAAAATTGATATGCGTATTGGTACATTTATCAAAATTGACAATTTCACCCAAGAGTGCTACACTTGAATTTTCTTCCTCTTCGGAATCGTAATGATCAGAGGTCTCATCAAGGGTCCCAGCCAAACTATTGTTTCCAGTGTATTTTTTTTTTGGTTTAGACACTCATTGGAAAAGTGACCGAATCCTTTACACTTGAAGCACTGCGGCATATCCTCATCGTCAGTGTCGTTGGAATCTCTGTTTTTAGCAGAAATACAATTATGTGGCTTAGCTGACATTGGAGGTTTGTCTCTGGAGAATAATTTATTTCTCTTCCTAAGAAGTTCTCTAAACTGTCTTGTGATCAGAGAAACCGAGTTATCAAGATCTCCATCTGAAAAATCAGGATCGACAAAATCATCTCCAGAGTTGTCAACACTTTCACTTTTTAGGGTTCTAGTGTTTTTCAGTACCTTGAACGCAATATCCTTTCCGGCTTTGGATTGCAGTTCATGATCAAAGATCTTCAACTTTCCAACAAGAGTGTTCCTGGAAAATATATCAAGGTTATTTCCTTCCATGATGTCATGTTTCTTAGACTCGTATCTTGCTGGTAAAGATCGGAGAATTTTCATCACAATGTCCTTTTGGGAGATAGTCTTCCATAATGCAAAAGCATTAACAATACTAGACACCTTTTGATTAAATTCTTCAAACGAATCCTCATCAGACATACGGAGGTTTTCATAGTCGGAAGCTAGGTTTTGAAGTATAGCATCTTTCTCTGAGGTATCTCCCTCAAATACGGTTTCAAAGATATCCCAAGCATCTTTAGACTTAGTGCACGAGGTCACATGGTGCTGAAGATCTCGGCTTATGGCGTGGATAATAACGTTTAACCCATCTGAATTATGCTTTGCAGCACTTATCTCGGATTCACTATATTGTATCAATGGCTTCGCAACAGTAGCTCCGTCTACAACAACTGTTGGTGCGTTATATCCAATAACTACAATTTTCCATGTCTCAAAGTCATAGGCTTGTAGAAAGGAACGCATAACGATTTTCCACCATAAGTAATTTGAGCCATCAAATGCTGGCGGTCCGTTTATCGAGATTGCACTCTTGTCCATATAATCATATTACTTCAAACATAGACTTATTAGGTCTTAACGTGTTTGCCTTCTCTGATACCAATTGAAAACACTGGGGGTACAAAAATACACCACCAACTTTTTCGTAGGCAATCTGTATGGACTAACTCAATCAAGGAAAGAGTTTAGAGTTATATATCTCTCTCCATTGTTGTTAGAACGTTTACAGAACTGAATCCGTGAACCTAACTACAAAGAGAGTTATTGGACGGTACCAAAGACCAATATCCAAGGATCAATCAAGTTTTATCTAACAAACAAGGTCGGACCTATCTACTATGATTGATCAATGCACAAACTGTGATATTTCAATCATAAAGATAAACAATATAATGCGGAAAAACAAATAACACAGACACCAGAAATTTTGTTAACGAGAAAACTGCAAATGCAGAAAAACCTCGGGACCTAGTCCAGATTGAACACCAAACTGTATTAAGTCGCTACAGACACTAGCCTACTACCAATTAACTTCGGACTGGAATGTGGTTAAGCCCTAAAAGGCATCCCACCGGTTAAGGTACAGTCGCGCTCCTTACGCCACTTGAATCCCAGCAGGACTCCACATAATTGATTCCCTTAGATGACGTCACACCAACTAAGAGTTGCTTCAACTCAATTGAAGACTTTAAACCAAATTTGCCTCCCACAGATTAAGCTTATATAATTGATTTCAAGATTTAAGATCGAAACAGATGATCAGATCAAACGTAAGATCCAGGTGATGGAAATCGATAGCAACTTGACAAAAGTATGGCTATCCTAAAAATACGGACTTATACAACCCGAATTGTAGCCTAGATTATTATTCACCTCACAAGTATAAAACTTGTGTTATCACAAAGTTTAAGACGAAGAGAACTTTGTGATTTCTATCCTTGTTTAAGTGATAAATCAACAATCGAACAAGATCAGGATACATAAGTTATCAAGATAAAAGATAACTGGACCTGGATTCACAAATCCCAATAAAGTCTTTGATACTCGTTAAACCCTAAAAGGGTTTCTGGAGAGGACGACTCTATATACAACTAGGACAACCCAAAAAAGTAGTGTCAGGATTCAAAGATCCCAGTTGCCAAGAGTTCCCCTTATAATAGCTTTGGAACCAAGTAAACAATATTCACCGTTAGATGAAAGCTTTGAATCTTATTCATATAAACAAGATATACACTTTGGTTAGGTAAACCGTAACCGAACCGTGTATAAATACTATGTCCAACATGGTTAGCCGAAACTAGCCAGTTTGAACTTAAAAGCTTAACACTCATTTCCATGAACACAAAGACATTGATCTTGAGTCACAATCATGTAATCAAATGAGTCTAGTGTTAATTAGAGAATTGATCAAATGCAAATTATCTCAGAGAAATAATTTAATCGCAATGGAATTATAATCGACTGATCAAATTTTAGATAGTGGTCAGAAATGAGGTTGTCGTTCACTCGGATTTATAGAGATAAAGTTTTTAAAAATACTAAATAAATATATACAAAGATATTTAACAATGGGCGAGAGGTACTGGAACTAAGGATTCGGCCAATTTTCATAACATAAGGTTCAATTATTTATTCTCAACAATTTTAGCTCAAGAAATGTAAACATGGACTCTTATTTTTGCCAAGGTAGATTCTAAAAACATTAGTTATAAATCGTAAGCATGGAACATCAAACATCTAAGCAAGCATGACCCATCTAATAAAATAATAATTAATTAATCAAAATCATATTTCAATTAATATTAGTGCAAAAGTCATAAAATAAATAAAATAAATTTACCCATGTATGAAGTTCGGCCTCCTCCGTCGTCCCAGTGTTGGGGTTTAACTCATCATGTCGAAAACACACTCAAAATATGTATTCATGGCTCAAAAAGTGTTTACAAGAAGAGAAAATAATGAAACAGGAAATCTGCAACAGCACAGGTGCGTTACAGACCGACTGTTTCAACTCTCAACTGTTATGATGAAGATAATCGTTACAAATCTGAAGATAAATGTTGCAGAAGAGGTTGAAGAAACTGTTACAACGAAGATAAATGTTGCAAACCAGTTGAAGAAACTGTTACAACGAAGATAAATGTTGCAAACCAGTTAGAGAAACTGTTACAACCAGTTGAAGAAACTGTCGATGTTTCCCTGTTCTTCACGAGCAGCAGCAGCAGCAACAACAGAGTTCTGAAAACTCTTGATTCACGCCTCCTGAGCTCTCCTCTCGACCCCAAACTCTCGACACCCTTCTATGGAACCTTGTGACTCTATTTATACACCAAAATCCTAAAAATCACGCGTCAATTACATAAAATAATTCTCATTTACTCCCATGCATGGAAAAGAATAATTTCCATTTTTTGATTAATTACGCGTCTAATCTCGTGTTACACACACCAGGAGCATTCCTTCACGTCCCATAATAAGTTAGTCACGCATAAGCCACAAGAAAACTTCCCAAAATTACCAAAAATTCTGAAAATATCTTACGGGAATATCACGCATGTTTTGCTCTACACTTGAATTCTAGTCAATTCTGGTCGAAACCAAAGACCATACCACGTTTCTATGGGTCCTAGGAATGATCCCAATCAATTCCATCCCTTTAGTCTCTCTGAAATGACTCCAAAAATCTGATTGAAAATCTGCCAGGGATAAACATCATTTTCCCGCCTTTTTTTTGTTTTTTAACGTGAAGGAGAAGGGGGTTGCCCCTTATCCGCTGCTGGAGTCCGAATAACAAATGTCCCTTGGGTGCCTTTAGACAACTTTTCGAGCCGATTTTTCCAAAAATGTTTATTACCCAAAAATACCTACAAACACATAAAACACCATAATAAGTACAAAAATGGGTACTAACAATATACACAATAGAGATGAAAATAGACACATAAATGCGTCTATCAAATACCCCCAAACTTATTATTTGCTAGTCCCGAGAAAATCAAAACTACAAAATAAAATCCTAACTCACTGTCGCAGGCATCGTCGATTGCACTTAGCATGTGCAACAAGCCTTTAAACCCCTAGGTGGCCCTAGTGGCCGAGTTATAGTCTCGGGAGGGTTTACCAGAGGTGTACCCACAAAACCTTTACTCCAGACTCTAGCTATCTACGCAGAACCTTGGAATGCACTAAAGAACCTCCTTGGTTGGCATACTTATTGATTACGGGAGAAAGTACCCTGATGCAAAATTCCAATTGCTGTATACAAGTTTGCACTCAAGCATACTAAAATTCATATATAAGTGACAGAGCTCTACTCAGATAGTTTCACTATGGACATCAATATCCGGAGTAAACAAATCACATGGATAGATTAAGAGATGGATATAGAAAAACATAGATGGTTTTGATGTTGACTAGGTGAACGGTGTTTCTTATATCTGTCTGAAGGCCTCTGCCAAGATGAACCTATCCTAATGGACTGAGATACTGGTCTGACTAATATCAACACAACTGGCATATACAAGGGTACCAGTAGTCAATAGTCCTAATTCTAGATCAACTCGTCTGGCATATACAAGGGAACCAGCGGTCGATTTATTGAACACACATTATTTATTTATTTAGAACTAACAACATGATTAGATCTTGTGGATCCAAGCGCATGCTTCTTGTCAGCAGATTACATGGTAATTCCCGTGGATCCTGCATTCCATGCTTGTTTAGGCGACGGAGACAGGGAGAACACACACATATTGCTATCTAAGTGTTAAAATTTATTCCGATTGGTATGATTGGTTTTAGTATCTCAATCACTCTATTACACCCTAGCAGTGGTAAAAACTTGAATCATGAGCCCCACCAAATCACTTAGAGAAACATATTTTAAAAAGAAAATAAAAACAGAAGTGAAAAGGACTCAACGAGATATGGCGAAACTATCATGTTATTTCTAACACCTGAGTTCTGTGCTTTTACGAATAGACTCTTATAGATGTTTCCATCTACTCAGATTGGTTCCTCAACTCCTAAAACCAAAATGCTTCCATCCACTTAGATTGGTTAGTGCCATCCTTAATAGGCATAAATTTTTAGGCTCTGGAGTTTATTTATTGCAACTAAAAAGTTTTTCCCCTACCCCCAAACTTAAATCTAACATTGTCCTCAATGTTCTAAAGATGAAATTAAAAGCATGAACAAGGAGAAACTGTTACCATTTGAAGCAAAAGAGTTAAGGAAAGATATTACCGTGCTGCATGAGAATGGGTTACCTCCCAAGAAGTGCTAAGTTTAAAGTCTTAAGCCAGACATTGGAAAGGATTAGTCACCTCGAATCGTATAACAGTAGTCGGAATAACTGTGGGTCTTCAAAACCAAATTGAGCTAACCATATGAAACAACAATAAGCCAAGAAAGTGAACAAGTATCGCATGACCTTACCTAGTTTCCTGATAACTATCACTAACTGTGGTTCAGGTTCAGGTTCTATGAAAGGGTCTAGATAAATTATTTTCATTGGCTGCATTTCCTCATAGGTAGGATCCGAATCATTAGGTCCTAAAGTCTGGAAAAACTCAAATAGGAACTTAGAAGCACACAATAATAACCTAAATAACTGAGGATCCTCTAAGTCAATCAGATTTGACTTACATAATTGACCTCAATGAAAGTAGTGGTCATTCTTAAGTAAATGTGTCGATTCTATTAACCTAAAGTACTTAGGCTTAGTCTCAGAACTTGATAAGTGACACATTTGAAATATAAACGTTCCCACAGTTGGAAGAAAACTATTTGGTGGGAAAACAAAGTCAATTTGGGTATAATAACCTGGGCAAACCACATCAACCAGAGGATGGGTTTCTAACGACTGAACTTCTTCCTGGACATCATTAGGTTCGGAAAAACGAGTATGAAGGTAATCTTGTAAAATGGTTGAGGCACAGATATCAAGTCCTAAGTGAGGGGACTTTCTGAGAGTTAAAGGTAAGGCATTAGGAAAGTGATAATCACCCCTAAACTTAGAGTTTTCAGTGTCTCTAGATAGACTAGTTACAATCTCCCTAATTTCTAGATCATCAGATTCTTGGAAATGGTCAATTGATTCTTCTAAGTTATTATCAGGTAGTGCATCTTTACTCATCTCTACGGGTCTATCTTCTTCGTCTAAGACTATTGTTTCTAAGTCGCTAGACTCTAAAACAACATTTTCATAATAAACCTGTTCCTCTAAACCACTATAGGCTTCGTAATCAAAAGGAAAAACTACATCGTCTAAAATTGTGGTATCACTAATCAAATCCTCGTCCTTTTGAATAGGTGAATAATCATAAAAATTATTTGGATTTGAACTAGAAATAATATAATCATTACAAAGCTCAATTGGATTAATAGTTTCCTGATCACTATGCCTACATATTTCAGATTCTTCATTATTACTATCCTCATCATCATAATAGAACGAAGATGATTGAACCTTATCTAAATAATTAGTGTCTTTTATTCTAACCTCGTCCTATAAATTAGGCAAATATTCACCATTGATATCAGGAGTAGAATCGGAAACACTATCTTGAATAATTAGATCTTTTAGAGAAGTTCTTTTCTGGGTCTCTAACAAAAGCTTCTAGGCCGACTCACATGATTTCCTGACATAATCTAGGAAAGAAGGTAAAGGAAGTTTACTCGTTGCACTCTCGTCCATAACTAAGTTATACATTTCTGCAAACTTACGTGCTGTCTCAGCTAACTTACGTGTCGACTCTAGTAAAGACAAATTATTAGATTTAATCTCGTAAGACCAATTCGTGTGTGGATAGTACTCGGGCTCACCATGGGATGAACCATAACCTTTAAAAGAATGGCGTTCCCAACTACTATTCCCACCATGGTCATAAAAATGATGATGTCCATAATCAAATTCAGGTCGATACTCATTGTATTGGCTTCTATCATACCAGTTCGACATTCTTAATTGCCAGGGAATTCTACACAATCACAAGCAAGGCTGACTCGACCAAATCAAACCTATAAAATCTAGCAAACAACAAGCATGATGGCTCCCTTAGATTGTTTCTAGACCAGCTTCTATTCCTCCAAAAGGAAACTAGGTATCGTTTTGGCAAACCTCTCTAGATCGATCCGAATAAAGTGAGTCGAAGAGAAGTAGGGGAAGCTCAGAGGAGCTTTGATACCCCCACCTCTTTGGCAACGTTTCCCGTTAGGGCGGCTCTAGTCGACTCACAGTAATCTTCCTGAACTTTTGAGTTAAGCTAATAAGATACCCAATACTTCCCTTTGAATGACTTTCCTACAAGCTCGTTACCCTATCGGTCTCGTTCTAATCAGTATTTTAAGCTTGGGTTTGTGTAGGTTATGTGTTCCTAAGGCGGGCAAGAAGAGAACGGTGATGAAATCCGAACCCTTATCTTGTATGGCCTGGCCTTGCCCTTTACTA
>JAJJMB010013238.1:2335103-2354365 GCA_023531105.1 Papaver atlanticum | reverse complement strand
TCCCGTACCAGACGGGCGATGAAACGGTTGTAGTCGACTCGGGCCACGACTCCTATGTCATGTACGAACCCGAGGGGCCGAGATGATATCGTAATCGTCGTCCTTCCCTGCAAACAGTTTATATTTATTAAAAAAAAATGTACCCTTCCGTAGGGTTTAAAAATAATTAAAGTCCAATGTTTAATGTTCCAAAAATAAAAATCAAATACAAAAATAAAGTCCTATTTACAGTTTCTAAAAATAAAATCTACAAAATAAAAATAAAATAAAATCTAATTAATTAAAATAAAATAAAAATATCTTCGTCTTTTCTCCGTTCTTTTCGCTTTGTCTAGCTTTTAATCCCCCAGGTCTTTCGTCTCCAATTCCTCTTTAATTCAAAACCTGCAACAAAAAGACAAATACCCAAGAAACGTAAAAAAGAATAAAAATCTAAAAACTCTAAATCTAAAAACAAATCCGCGTCGGCAGCGCCAAAAATTGATGTGATTTTGAAGTTTGTTGTAATAAAAGGTTCGTTGAGACTTGTGAAGATTCGAGTTTTTAAATTTAATAAAAATATACAATAATATTACAAATTGTGCAAGAGGTACTGGAACTAAGGATTCGGCCAATTTTCATAACATAAGGTTCAATTATTTATTCTCAACAATTTTAGCTCAAGAAATGTAAACATGGACTCTTATTTTTGCCAAGGTAGATTCTAAAAACATTAGTTATAAATCGTAAGCATGGGACATCAAACATCTAAGCAAACATGACCCATCTAATAAAATAATAACTAATTAATCAAAATCATATTTCAATTAATATTAGTGCAAAAGTCATAAAATAAATTTACCCATGTATGAAGTTCGGCCTCCTCCGTCGTCCCAGTGTTGGGGTTTAACTCATCATGTCGAAAACACACTCAAAATATGTATTCATGGCTTAAAAAGTGTTTACAAGAAGAGAAAATAATGAAAAAGGAAATCTGCAACAGCAAAGGTGCGTTACAGACCGACTGTTTCAACTCTCAACTGTTATGATGAAGATAATCGTTACAAATATGAAGATAAATGTTGCAGAAGAGGTTGAAGAAACTGTTACAATGAAGATAAATGTTGCAAACTAGTTGAAGAAACTGTTACAACGAAGATAAATGTTGCAAACCAGTTGAAGAAATTGTTACAACCAGTTGAAGAAACCGTCGCTGTTTCCCTGTTCTTCACGAGCAGCAGCAGCAGCAACAACAGAGTTCTGAAAACTCTTGATTCACGCCTCCTGGGCTCTCCTCCCGACCCCAAACTCTCGACACCCTTCTATGGAACCTTGTGACTCTATTTATACACCAAAATCCTAAAAATCACGCGTCAATTACACAAAATAATTCTCATTTACTCCCATGCATGGAAAATAATAATTTCCATTTTTTGATTAATTACGCGTCTAATCTCGTGCTGCACACACCAGGAACATTCCTTCACGTCCCAGAATAAGTTAGGCACGCAGAAGCCACAAGAAAACTTCCCAAAATTACCAAAAATTCTGAAAATATCTTACGGGAATATCACTCATGTTTTGCTCTACACTTGAATTCTAGCCAATTCTTGTCGAAATCAAAGACCATACCACGTTTCTATGGGTCCTAGGAATGATCCCAATCAATTCCATCCCTTTAGTCTCTCTGAAATGACTCCAAAAATCTGATTGAAAATCTACTAGGGATAAACATCATTTTCCCGCCTTTTTTTTGTTTTTGAACGTGAAGGAGAAGGGGGTGCCCCTTGTCCGCTGCTGGAGTCCGAATAACAAATGTCCCTTGGGTTCCTTTAGACAACTTTTCGAGCCGATTTTTCCAAAAATGTTTATTACCCAAAAATACCTACAAACACATAAAACACCATAATAAGTACAAAAATGGGTACTAACAATATACACAATAGAGATGAAAATAGACACATAAATGCGTCTATCATCGACATAGTTGTTAAATGCACAAAGTACAATTACTTGAGTAATTCGTGAATAAGCTGAGTCAACGTACGCGGAACGGTTTTCAAACTTACAAGAAAAACCGAGTTCCGGAGTTGACAGAACTTTTTCAGTTCACGTACCGGTTTGCAAACTTAGTTGCAACACTAAGTTCCGGAGTTGACAGAACTTTTTCAGTTCACTTACTGGTTTGCAAACTTAAGACCTTCACCGGTTACGGAGTTCACAGAACCTTTTTAGTTTGCGTACTAAACTGGTTCTAGAACATAGAACTGTATTGGTTCGCATACCGGTTTGAATACTTTAACCCGGTTCCCTTACCACAGTTACAAAATGGTTTGTATACGAAAATACATACCTATCCGGATCACAAAACAAAGAGATTTTCCCATGATGTGCATACGAAAATGCGTGTCACACAAATCTAAAAGACGATATATAGCTACTCCGCAACGTGTACGAGTATATGTAATACGACTTCAGACATGTAACAGTTTTCCCATTTTGTAAGACCGATAACACTGTCTTGTATTCCGAATATAGTAGTTTTATATTTCTCTAAATCCATTCGAAACATTCATGAATAACATGAATTACACATATCACTGTTCCAGGCTATTTTGGAATGATAAACTTGAATCAAGAAATGGTTCCGAACAATAAAATGTTCTCCACCGAATTTGATCAAGTATGAACAAATGTTCATTAAGCTTAGTCATTATATTTCGAGAAATTCGTAAACTAAATAATTAGTTCTCGACTCGAAATTCTTGTCCATGCAAGCTAGTCTAATTAGTTAGGCGACAATCGTCACAAGGATAGAAAGGTGAATATAACTTGAGAAATAGGTGGTTCAGTCTTCACTGCTTCGGTTGATCTTCGCCTTCGAACGGTAAAACGCAAATGATGACTGGTTCGTTTCTCAACTACCTTTATCCTAGACCGAGACTTAACTAATTGTAAACTACAAATCAAGATATAGTTTTGACAACTAAATTTGACAACAAGCTTGGTATAGCAACACTTGTGAGTTCGACCGAGAAATGCTCTAATAGTCTTGACTGTATGCATTAGGTATGGCATGGATGCTCTGTTTGTTGGGTCAGCCAATATAAGGGTCATTACCCGAAGCCAACTGTTATCCTTTAAGTTGCTTATTCTTATGATTGTTGGATACGACGCATTTGTTTTGGTCTTCCGGGTTCACAAAATGATATTAATGTTTTGCATAAGTCGTCTCTGTTTGAAGATTTAAAGTATGAAATTTGTCCCCAAGTCCGTTTCACAATCAACGATCATCATTACACATATGGATATTATCTTGCGGATGATATTTATCATAAATGGTCAAAGTTGGTCCAATGCTACCGTCATCCCGGCTTACAGCGAAACGGATCGTTCATACCGGCATTTTAACGATCGCCAAATGGCGTTGAGGAAGAATGTGGAACAGACTTTTGGAATTTTGAAGAGGAAGTTCGCTGGGCCATATCATGGTTTAAATCCTCGTGAAATGCACAAGACAATGCTCACTTGCATAATTTTACATAACATGGTAATTCGGGAAACTCGTCGTGATAAGGAGTGGACTAACTATGAAGATGAAGATCTTAGGCCCGAGATTCAACCAGAAAGAGGCTTTTCTACAAGAAACTATGGGCAAATGACTAATTACACTCAGAACCAGATTCTGTATGACAGTTTAAGAAAGATCTGAGACTGAATCTTTGGGCAGAATATGGAATAGCCGGTGGGCTTAATTATTAAAATTTATTTCATGTATTAGATTATTAATTTTTATTTAATGTATTAGTTTAAACATTTAATTGTTAACCAACATTTAAGCAGAATGCAACAACAATTTAAATTAAGCAACTTTTCATTTCAAATTAAAATTAAGTAGAATGCAACAACATTTCAAATTAAAATTAAAACCAATACATCATTTACTCTACAGGTATTACTACATCGAACTCATCATCCTCATCATTACCAGCTGGGTTGTTATTAAATCCAACTTTTTGTTCAACCTGTGCATGTAACTTGTCATAGTCATTGACAAAATTTTCTTGAGCAAGCCGATTTTTTTCCGTCTCCCTGTTTTGAAATTTCTTGTCGACCGCTCGTTGCTTCTCGACGGTCTTATGACATTCCATAAACTACGTCATGTTAAAACCATCGGAGCTACCCCCTTCTTGAGCTAATTTTCTAGCCATTCTTGCTATGTTTCTTCCTGGAAGTTTTTTATTAGCATCATCATTATTGAGAACTAAGTTGACATTTTGGTTTCTTGGAGTATCTGGTGAAGAATTTGATGGACCTGGTGAAAATGGTGAAGAATTTGGTGGTGAGAGAGAAGATTTTTATGGTGAATTTTTAGGTACTTGTTGATTAGCTGCTAACACGTCTAGATTATATTTGTTCAACACCTTTAAAATATGGATAACAACTTTCGAATTGGAAATTATTTCCACGCATGCGTTGCCAATCTGTACGATACTGTATTTCCACATCAACATCAACATCCACAAGACCAGTCTCTCAGCTTCTATTGGCTTGCATTATCATGCAGCATAAGAGGTGACTTCCTTATTGATCGTAATGAAGCGATGTGATAACCCAGCCGCATCACGATCATTGATGTTCATGGTTTGTTCTTGATATTTCCTAAATATGTTCTCCCACATGGTGTTACCATGTTGATGTGCACCATCGATAAAATCTTGCATAAAAAAAGACATATTTACTACAAATACATTGATCTTCATCGAGAGTGAATTTTGGACCCTGATCTTTGTTCTTTTTACCTTTCCTTGAGACTGAGAATCCATATTACAAGAAATTAAGAAGTGTAGAGAATGTGAGATTAGTTTATCTTGTTTTAGATTAAAAGAATATTGAGAGATTTCGAAATTCTAGAGAGATGAAGGAATTCTAGAGAGATTTCGAAATTCTGGTGTGAGTAGAAATGATTTTGAAATTGGGTATTTATAGAGTGGAAAATTCTAGCCGTTGGATGATGAGCTTTTGAACGATGATCAAACCGACGAGCGCTAGAAATAATAGCGTTGGCGTTTGTCTGACCATCGAGCGATAGACATTCTATCTCTCGCTGGAGAACCTGTTGCATATGCCTAAGTGATATATTTGACACGTTGGCACATACATTTACCACTTTGCCACAACCATATTGAATGCAAAAGTGGCAAATCATGGTTGCATAGGAATAGGCCTAATCACTGTGCCAAATCCACTCAAACCCACCTTTAATAAAACCATGTTCCAGTCCACAATCTTCCAAATTATACTCTTACTAAATACGTAAAAGGTTTACTTTTCACAGGCACATACACAAACTATGGAATCTCTATAATAATATACCCAAAACCTTAACTTGTTCATCAAAAAAAGAAAAAATCCAGCTTTAGAAAATTAAACGTTCTTCTTATAAATCCCCGCTCCTCCCTTTACCAAAAATATAACAACCCAAAATCATTTCCATCTCCAGCAACCTTTAAACATCCTCTAATACCTCCTTAAATCCCATATCTCTCACTATGAAGAGTTCATCCTCATCATCATCAATTGCAAAAGCTGGTTTAGACATAGGTCATGATGTATTTTTAAAACAAATCTCAAAATCATCTCAAGTTTCATTACCAAACCGTCCAACAAATATCTCAGTCATTGGAACAGGAAATGTAGGAACGACAATAGCTCAAACAATCTTAACGCAGGATATAACAGACGAAATCGCTCTGGTAGACGCATTACCCGAATAACTTCATGGAGAAATGCTTGATCTTCAACATGCTGCAGCATTTTTACCAAGAACTAAAATAGTTGCTTCAGTTGATTACAAAGTTATTAGTGGATCCAATCTTTGCATTGTTACTGCCTGTGCTCGTCAAATTCCTGGTGAATCAAGATTGAATTTAATTTATAGGAATTTGAATTTGTTTCAGCAAAAATTGAAGACCCCCAATCGTGATTTTGCGCTTTAGTTAAATCTTATAAGGAGTCGAGAAAACCACTTAATGCCACTGAGCTAACACTGGGGAACAAAACTTGGCCTAGCAACCATAACACAAAAATACGTTCAAGCTCGGGATAATCTTCAACTCTGCTAACTTCCATTTCCGCAGCATAACGCTTCAAAAAAGCCATCAACCCAGACACTTTTAGGCCATATGAATGTAATATTCCGGATTCTGACTTTTCTTCAGTATCATTTTGTAAGGACCATCAAGCTCGTCAATGCTATTAGATCAGTAAAGATACGATTTAGCCGCTAATGGCTCGATTAATTAATATAGATTTTAATTAATAGAAATTTATCTAACAATAATTTAGATACGAATCTAGTGCCGTGAGATAGATCTCAAAAAGTTACGTGGAATGGACTACTCTAACGTGTCAATCGGATACCAGACGAAAAAGTAATCATCAAATATGTATGGAAGGAAAAATAGTCTTTCATAATTTAGATCGACCTGGCTGCCATATCATTTGGGTGGGTACCTTTATCATTTGTCTTTGGCCTTATCAGAATGAAATCGAGCAGATAATCTCATTCAGTCTTCTTCTTTCTCTTTCTTTCTTCTCTTCTTCTGCAGCCGAGTGAGTGATGTTTTACGAGTATTGATTGAGAGGATCAATCGATGTTGTTCTGTACATGATGAGGGAGGCGTTTCTGTTGTGTATATTGAAGGAGAACAAATAGAAATTGCTAGGGTTTGGTTAAGGTGTTAAAGCAGAGAAAATCAAAGAGTTAGGTTTCTGAGTTTAAGTTCGTACGCAATTGAAGAGCATACTGAGTATTGACAGATGAACAACAAAAAGGGTTTTGTTGAATCTATGTGTTGGAGTTGATTTGATTAAGGATTAAGAAATGTGGATTTCTCAGAAGGTTGTTTGGAAGTTCTTTTAGTGATGAATAAGATGGAATTAGAGATGGGTTTAATCTGAATTACAGTTTGAGGTTGAGGAATAGCTTGAATTTGGTAGTTAGGGTTTGATTCTGTTTTAATGAAGATTTGGGAATTTAATTAGGGTTTAGTTGAGAAGTGTTGGTGATGAAGTTTGAAGGTTGTTGTTAGTTTCGAGATGAATTGCTGAATAATTAAAGGAAGAAGAAGACTTATGAGTTTGTAATTGAGGTAATTGTTCTTATTAGTAAATTAGTTCAAGTTCATATTTGAGTTTTTAAGTTTTTCAATGAATTAAGAATTCTAAAAGTTATCTGGATATCTAAGGAAGCAGTATAGATACTCAAGATGGATTGCAGGGAATTAGTATAAGTTAAGATGAGTACAAGGTTTGGGTTTTAGAACAGGTCTTGAAGTGAACAACAGAGAGGAGGAGATTGAAATATTGGTGAATCTGGATTGGACAGAATTAGATGTATGTTTAGGAGATGCAACTGCAGATGGTGTGAAACTACTTATGTAAACATTGGAACTGATAATTGAGTAATCTTGTAATGTAGTCTGTGATAGAGATGCAATGAGTATTGCCATGTGAAGATGTACCTGGTGGTAGTTTGATGAGTTTCAGTTAAATCTATTTGAACTGAAGTGATGAGTTAGATGACTATTAGGTATAATGGTTACTATAGTGAAGAGTTGAGTTAATGGTGGAATGTAGAAGATGTCAGTAGAACTGTAGTTATACTTGAGTTAGTGATGACAGTACATGGAGGAGGCCTGAGATGCATTTGAATGGGTAATGGGGTTGCAGTGCAAATGAAAGAATAAGTTGAACTCTGTATTAGTGAGGCAATGGTGGTATTTCTGGTACTGCAAGTGAAGTGGTAACTAGTGGTGTTTGGGGGATAAATGGTGGAGTTGCAGTTAAGGTTTAGATGAATGGAATGAACTGGTGTTGATGAAATTGCATGGGAAAATGGTTGAACCTTAGCTCAAGCATGAAATAGTGTTGATAGAAAGTATATGTAGTTGCATTTGAGTTTTGGCATGTACAACTTGTCTTGTGATGCACCATCTTGGTGCATTAGTGCTTGTGGTCTATGCAACAGCTCAGGCCAGTGTTGTTCTATCAGTCAGATGTCTGACTGATTCAGTGTGTCTGACTCAGTTAATCTGACTGAGTCAGATTCGTTGACTCACCGATTCGTTGACCAGACTTAAACTCAGTTGACTTGACCTGGACCAGTTGACTTGACTTTGCCTTTGACTGACGTTTACCGCTGGTTGACTCCTTTGACCGATACCGGTGACTGTTAGTTGACCAGTGACCTTTCCAGTCACCTGAGATATTTTTCGGACACTATTTCGGTACGTTTCCGTCCACTCTTGGTACCCTTTTCCGTTAAGCAATTTGGACATAGATTCATCAATGAGAACTTAATAAAAGAAGAGATAAGGGAGTTCTACAACGAGGGTAGAGATAGAGCAAAGGATATTGACTGGGATTCTGAAAGACCATTGATGTATCATTGTCATGTTGATTCAGATGGTAATTGCACGTTCAAGATGATGACAATGATGATGATGTTCGTGGATAGGAAAATGTAGTTTGGGAATCTTGTATTGAAGTGGTTTGCCTTCAAAACAGGTGGGAACTCTTTAACCTTCTTGTAATCATTAAGCTTTCTTTATCTGCGAGCATGATGAGACTTTACTATCTGTGTGCATGATTGTGTGTACTTTGATGTACTACTCATGTATCTTTGAGTATGATGTATATGTTGAATCTGTATGTACGATGTTTTGCTACGATGTATTGTGTGTGATATGCATTGTGAGATTTCCCTGCGAGGAGTGTATGTGTTTCCCCACGGCTCTTAGCTAAGTTAAGTAAGGCAGTAAATCATCTGTCGACAATATTATTTTAGTAGGGCGGTAATTCATCCGTTTTAATATTATTATATCTATTTCATTAGTAGGGTGGTAGTTCATCCGTTTTAATATTATTGCTTATTAATATAGTAGGGCGGTAACTCATCCGTATGCAATATTATGTTAGTAGGGCGGTAAGTCATCCGTTTTGATATTATGTATACTATTTTATTTGAGGGAAATCACTCGTGTGCATATTATGCTTGTTTGACTAACTTTCTGATCTTGATGGTAATATTCTGAATCATGGTTTGTATGCGCACTCTGTGTGGATGATGTTATTATTATTGATTAGGGTTGCTCTTGCGTCGTCTTCTCCAATGAGTTTGGCGAGGTTAGAGTGACACTTGCTTCATGATGCATAAATTGCTGATTGATTAGTTTCTTCTTGTTTCTTTCAACTTATATTCTTTTAGAACTGTGAAGCATGTTAGTGATTACTTGAGAGTTATATGTTTTCATTGAGCACCCTTTTGGGATGATGTGCTCACTCGTTCCAACTTCAGTTTTCAGTTATCAGAAGAAATGGGGCAGTGAAGATATCCATTTTTCGTAGTATAAAGCGTTACCGAACTAAGTTAGTTTATGTATCTTCAATATATATGTATTCTTTATTTATTGTAAACTAAACACAAATATATTTATAACATTTGAGAGTTCTCCATTTATAGATATCAGAGTGTTTTGGTTTAACAGTTTGGGTTTGGTTTTAGTTCACTATATGTAATTATGATTCTTAGAATCGTTGAGCTGTAATTGATGCTTCAATTAGGTTGTAATCATATTAGCTAAGCAGGTTTAAGAGTTGGGGCGTCACACATTTGAGTACAAGGGAAATTTTTGTTTCCATCTTTCTTGCGATGTCCAATTTCATTGGTTAAATTGAAGTAAATCACCATCGCATTTTATTCTCGTCAACATATACAAATCTAATGGTGTAAATCCTAGAAACAACATTTTATCATAATTAAAGTTTGTACATAAAACTAAAAATTGAATATTAATGAAACTAACAATTGAGTTGAAAAAAATAAAATTTACCAGAAATCCTTGAAAAATAACGTATTTGGAGTGTTCTACCAACTTTCTATGATAACTCGCACAACTTGAATCCTGTGGTTTTTTCCTTTCATAAAATATAAACGCTGCCAAGGATATCTTCGCAAGGAGTGTTAAACAGCTTCAGGGAGGAGTCCAAACACTTAGGTTATCTCAGAACACTCACCTCTTAGTTTAGATAAACCAACTCGCTCGGGATAGCTAGATATATGTGTAGGTTATACACCAGGACCAACTAGTTGCCTAATATTTGACCACTCTTTATCTTTATCCTGGACCCAGACGCCATTACATTGCGGTAGTCAATTTTCTTTTGACTTTTGACTTTTCTGTTTCTTTTTCTTTATTTATTTGTTTTGGTGCTCATTTTTTAAAAAGAGAAGAAGAAGAAATTTGCTTTGTAGAGAAGATAAATTTTTTTCTATGTGAATGAAAATTGAAAAAGATAGTGCTATTTATAGACGATAAAACACCGACCGTGCACGATCGAAACTATACGGCCAGTGATATCACTTAATTATGTTCCTATAGTGACGCGACCTGTTTGCCAGGCCAGCTGGCATAACATATGAGTAAGTCAGCCACCCAAAGGAACCGCCTTATAGAGCCTCTGCCTCTAATCTGACATTGTTAATTACTGCTCTGTTGACTGAAGACCTAGTCTAAGCACATATCTTCCTGGACAACAAATTTTCTAGCAATTTTATAAGCACTGTACCAAATCCACTCAAACCCATCTTTAACAAAACCATGTTCCGATCCACAATCTTCCCAATTCTACTCTTAGTTACGGAAAAGGTTTACTTTTCAAGACATTAGTCTCTCCAGAATAATCGACCAAAAACCTTAACTTGTTCATCAAAAAAGGAAAAAAGAAGAAACCCAGCTTTAGAAAATTAAACGTTCTTCTTATAAATCCCCGCTGCTCCCTTTACCAAAAATATACCAACCCAAAATCATTTCCATCTCCAACAACCCCTAAACATCCCCTAATACCTCCTTAATTTCATATCTCTCACCATGAAGAGTTCATCCTCATCATCATCAATTACAGAAGCTGGTTTAGACATAGGTCATAATGTATTTTTTAAACAAATCTCAAAATCATCTCAAGTTTCATCACCAAACCGTCCAACAAAAATCTCAGTCATTGGAACAGGAAATGTAGGAATGGCAATAGCTCAAACAATCTTAACACAGGATATAGCAGACGAGATCGCTCTGGTAGACGCATTACCCGACAAACTCCGTGGAGAAATGCTTGATCTTCAACATGCTGCAGCATTTTTACCAAGAACTAAAATAGTTGCTTCAGTTGATTACGAAGTTACTAGTGGATCTGATCTTTGTATTGTTACTGCCGGTGCTCGTCAAATTCCTGGCGAATCAAGATTGAATTTAATTCATAGGAATTTGAATTTGTTTCAGAAGATTATACCACAAATAGCAAAGTATTCGCCTCATACAATTCTTCTGATTGTGTCAAATCCTGTTGATGTTTTGACTTATATAGCTTGGAAGTTATCTGGATTTCCATCAAATAGAGTAATTGGTTCTGGAACTAATCTTGATTCTTCAAGGTTTAGGTTTCTTATTGCAGATCATCTTGATGTTAATGCCCAAGATGTTCAGGTACTATTCTTACAACTGATCCCACTATTTTCTTTTAGGTTATGTTTGGTTTGTTTACTTTCAAGGATCTAGAAAAATGCGAATCTCATGTTCATGTAGAATTTGGAATGCATACACAAGTTTAAATCAAACACACCCCCTCGGTTGCTGGAACTGAAATTCTTTGCAGTTAATATCCCTCCACATGTCACTTCCGCTCCTCTACCAGACGGCCAAGTTGAGAACTTAGATATTTCAGGCCAAATCATCGGAGCTGTTTGCTCAAAGTTCTTACACTTCTCTTACACTGAGATGATCACCTTTTTAGACAACCAACGGTGTAGAGTACCTCTACCTTTGTGCTTTGAAATCGTGTTTCGCATCTAAGCAGAACTGTTTTGGTTGCCGAATTTGAACGTGAACAGTAATTTTGACTGTTATCGTCACTCATCAACAAGTGTATAATATTTAGAGTAGATAATGAGTCGCCATCCCAGGATTCCCAGCACCCATGTTAATCATTCGGGGTACAAACTACAAAGAAGGTGGTGGCAAAAATACTAAATTGCACTAATTCCCATAAACTTTGATTCCTTTCTTCCTTTCTCCTTTAATAATTTCTCAAAATGGTTCATACGTGCCCTAGATTCAAAGTATATTCGGTCATTTATTAATCAATCATATTATAGGGACGGAGGATTTTATTAGAGGGGTGAAAGCTAATAGGACAAAAAGGGTCATTACATGGTAATTCAAGTGCCCCTTATCCATTTTTTTTTTAAAATGACTAATTAACCCTTACATAGTTTAGTGTTGATAATCTAGTTTAGTGTTAATGATTAAGTTTCACTTCAACTAACTCTAAATCAAAACAAAATCATTAAAAAAAAAAAAAGTTTAGAGGAGAAGAAAAGAAAAACTTTTGTGATATTTGTGAAACCCTAGATTTTTGTTGCTCAAAGTTTAAAGAAAATGACCAGGTATACTTCTAAAAGTTATTTAAATTAGTCCCAACTAGCTTTTTGTTACTCAAAGTTATTTAAAGTACGTAAAAAATTCATTTTTTTTATATTTTCAGAGCTAATTACGGTTGGAATTTTGCTCGTAACCAACCGTAAATCTTAGTTACGGTTTGTAAAAGATGAACTACCAACCGTAACTGGTTAAATTTGGGGAAAATCCAATCATAAAACCAGTTATGGTTGGTAACCAAATGCTCAAAACGAACCGTAACTAAGTTACGGTTCGTAAACTAAAATGGTTACCAACCGTAACAGTATTTACGGTTCATCTCGAATTTTAGTTATGAACCGTAATTGGTGACCTTTCTGAACTATGGTTCCAGGGTTATTTACGGTTCGTAATTCTGGTGTCGAAATCAACCGTAAGTGAACTTACGGTTGAAAAAACAAAAAGTAATTGAAAAAAATTCTCAGATATAAGAACATACAGTTGGTTAATTGAACTATTACCAATCGTAACAACATCAAAATCTCCTGTTACGGTTCGTAATTGAGTTAAAATCAACTGTAACTCACATAAACCCAGAAATTTGAATTTCAATTTTCATCTAAAACCCTAATTTTTGATGGAAATTAAACTTAAATCGAACAAAATAAACTAAACCCTAACTGGGTTTTTCAAAACATACCTCATATAATTCATTACACTACACTCGATTAATTTTCAAATCACCGATTAATCGAAGACGATAAAATTTTCAGTTTTAATGGAGGTCACGGTTGATGGGAGGAGGAGAAGAGAAGAAGAAAGAAAACAGATTTTCAATTTAGCTTTGATTTAGGTTAAAAAACGGGGTGGGGTGGGTGGGTAATCTAGACAATTTACAATACCATTTGGACACCCCCTAACCAACTAGAGGGACATTATTATCATGCTTCCGCCCCTCTAATGAAACCTTCCGCCCCTATAACAGGATTGTTATTAATAGTGGCAGTCTTATTGGGTCCATTATGCAAATTTTGTCCAAGACAATGTAGAGTATGTAATTGTAATGTAATGCTTGATTTTGGTTTGTGTAGGCATACATTCTAGGGGAACATGGTGATACTTCAGTTGCTCTTTGGTCAAGTATAAGTATTGGAGGAGTACCAGTGTTGAGTTTCTTGGAGAAACAACAGATAGATTATGAGAAACACACCCTAGAGAAAATACACAAAGCTGTGATAGATGGAGCTTATGAGGTTATAAATTTGAAAGGTTATACCTCATGGGCGATTGGGTACTCTGCAGCTAGTTTGGCTAAAGTACTACTGAGAGATCAGAGGAAGATCCAACCAGTATCAGTTCTTGCTAAAGGTTTTTATGGAATCGATTGTGGAGATGTGTTTCTCAGTTTACCTGCACAACTTGGTAGAGATGGAGTTTTGGGTGTAATTGACTTGCACTTGAACGATGAAGAAAGGCAGCGGTTACAAGAGTCTGCTACGACTATCTTGGAGATCCAAACACAACTTGGAATCTAACCTGAATGAGAAGTTGACACAGTAAGGAAAAGATGATTTGTGCTCCTTCAAGAGATTTGGGTTTTTTATTTTTATTTTGTTGTTATTAAACCTCTCTTGCTATTGTTCAGCATGTATGAGTTATTATCATGTTTAGATTGACAGTTTGACACTATCTCTGTAAGGGCGGGTTTATATAAGTAAGTTAAAAAATTTACTTTGTTGATCAAAACAAAAAGAAAAGGGGATTTAGCGTTTCCTCCCCTTTAAATTAATTCGCGTTTCCTCCCCCAAATAAATTTAAATTAGTGTTTACTCTTATTGTCAAAGTATTTTATCCATTACTCGATTAGCCGAGTCAACATTTGCGCACGGATGCTATAAATTGTACACGTGTTTCATGATCTTCTCAAAATACACTCGACTAAAAACAAACTAGATATGATACATGATTTGGACCTTCAAATTAATTAAACTAAGGATACGTATAGAAGATCATCAATAAGATGATGGATAAACACAATCTTTCATTACACAGGATAAAGCTGTACCAGACAACATTTATATTCATGACAACCGACAGTGTCAGTCTGTTAACAGATTGGCACACGTACAAAGTACATGTGTGCTTATAACAGAAAGACTAACTAATCACGTGTGAAACACATGAGTATAGAAATGTTATCTTGCACCGATTGATTCCTTAACCTGCACCGCTTCATGATGATGTAGTGTCTTTATCCCCCTTAAGCTAATGGGTATTTGGGTAACCATGAGCTTGGAACGAAGCAGTAGAAATCAAGGACCGTGATGAGCCTTAGTAAAGATATCAACAACTTGATCAAGTGTGTGACATAAAACACATCTAGTGACTTAGCCTGTACTAGTTCTCTGATAAAATGAAAATCCAGATGAACATGTTTCATTCTAGAGTGCGTAACTGGATTAGATGTAAGAGAGATAAAACTGATATGATCACAACCCAACTGAGGAATACCAGATATTGGAAAATACAGATCATTGAGCAGATAACATACCCAAACCATTTGAGCTGCACTATGAGCTAACGTCATATACTCTGCTTCAGTGCTTGATCTAGCCACTGTGATCTACTTCTTAGATGACCAATAGATAATATTCGAGCCTAAGAATATGCAATAACCCCCTGTTGATCTTTTGTCATCAATACATCTTGCCTAATCCGCATCATAGAACCCCCAAAAGAAAAGAATTGTCTTTTGAAAAAACATAAGTCATAGTCTAAAGTACCTTTCAGATATCTTAAGATTCTTTGGCTACCAGTAGATGTTCAGTTCTGGGATGTTGCATGAACTGACATACCAAATTTATTGCAAAAGCAATGTCAGGCCTGGTCCAAGTAAGATATTGTAGTGGCCCAACCAATGATCTATACTCTGTAGGATTATCCAGAACTTCTCCTGAAGTATGACATAGTTTATTTGATACTATAATTGGAGTAGAACTAGGTTTTGCTCCTTCCATATGATGTTTGTGTAGTAAGTCAACAACATATTTTGTCTGAGAAAAATAAAGCTGATCTGCATTCCTTTTGACCTCCGACCAAGAAAGAAATGTAAATCACCTAAGTATTTGATTGGAAAAGACAACTGCAGTTGAGTAATAACATACTTGAGAAATACTGATTAAGATCCAGTTAGTAAGATGTCATCCACATAGATTGTGCAACTATAATTTGATCACCATCTTTATGCACAAAGAGAGAAGTATCTGAAGCAGAATTAACAAAATTCAGAGATTTTAAAGCTGTAGTCAACTTGTCATACCAAGCCCTTGGGGATTGCTTGAGTCCATAAATGGCTTTACGCAACAAACCACTACATCAAATTTAACGTTTACCGACAACTAAAATTTGTTGCTGACTGGGCTTGCAACATATTTTTGCCGTTGCTAAACACCATGTCGCAGTTTTTCACAACAGCTCTAGCTCTGTTGCTGATTTCGGTCAGCAACGGTAGTCGCAACAGAAATAAACTGTTGCGAAATTGTAATATAGAAATAGAAATAAACTGTTGCTACTATGTTTATAATTTTAGAGTTATTACTCCATGTAGATTTCTTACCTAATACTTTTACTTTCTTCATTATAAATAAAATATCTCCGAATATCTTTTTAATATGTTGTAAATAATGTCGAAAAAATGGGATCCACACTTTCTGCACACGCCCTGACATGTTTACCACACTCCCATATCCAAATAATTGGACCAATGAAATAATTCTTCGTGTTCTTTCTTTTGGGCCTATCCCATTAAATCATTAATTAATTCATTTCCTTCATTTCATGAGCAGAATTCCTACTTTTAGTCCATCGAGATTTATTTTCCAAAAACACCTACAAATACACAAAATAGCAAAATAAGTACAAAATAGGTACTAACAATATAGACAATTGAGATCAAAGTAGACACAAAAAATATGTCTATCAAATACCCCCAAACTTATTATTTGCTAGTCCTCAAGCAAATCTAATATATAATATTAAAATCCTAACTCATTGTCGCAGGCATCTCGTTTGCACTTAGCGTGTGCAAAAAGCCTTTAAACCCCTAGGTGGCCCTAGTGGCCAAGTTATAGTCTCGGGAGGGTTTCCAAGAGGTGTACCCACAAAACCTTTACTCCAAACCCTGGCTACCTGTGCAGAATTCAGGAACAACACTAAACGATCTCCTTGGTTGGCATACTCTCATTGACTACAGGAGGAAGTAACCCTGAGGCCAATCATATTCATATATAAGTGACAGAGCTCTACTCAGATAATCGCACTATGGACATCAATATCCGGAATCATACAAAACACATGAATAGATTAAGAAGATGGATATAAAAATAGATGGTTTGCGATGTTGACTAAGGTGAACGGTGTTTCCCATATCTGTCTGAAGGCCACTGCCAAGATGAATCATATCCTAATGGACTGAGATACTGGTCTAGACTAATATCAACACAACTGGCATATATATAAGGGAACTAGCGGTTGATAATCCTAATTCTAGATCAACTCAACTGGCATATACAAGGGAACCAGCGGTCAATTTTATTGAACAACAATAAACTTTTATTTTTTTATTTTAATTTTTCGATTTTTTTTTATTAATCTGTTTGGTCTGGTCTCTTTATTATTGTTTTTTTAGTAACTCAATCACTCTACTCCATCCCGACAGTGGTAACAATTCAATGTGTATGCCCCACCAAATCACTTCGAGAAACACCTTTAAGTTTGTAAAAAAATAAAAACAGAATGTAATAAGACGACTCCGAGATACAGTGAAACTACCATGTTATTTCTAACTCCTGAACTCTGTCCTTTTATGAATAGACTCTGTTTTTGGGTTCCTCAACTCCTACAACCAAGATGTTTCCATCCACTTAGATTGGTTAGTATCATACTGATTTGGCACAAGTTTTTAGGCTCTGGAGTTAGTTTTTTTTAGTTATTTCATTTTTTATTAAAAACAAACTAAAAGTTTCTCCCTTACCCCCAAACTTAAATCTAATATTGTCCTCAATGTTACAGATTAAAGTGTGTTAGAGAATAGCTCGGTTGAACCCACCAAGCGTTGGTATGTCAATTTTGGTTGTCATATTTTAGTGTGTCAAAACTCATCTAAGAGTCGCTTGATTATGTACTAGAGACAACTTCGTTTAGGTTAGACTAGAAAGTCTAGGAATGTTGAGATAGACAAGTATTACTCGAAGACCTGAAGAACGTGAAGAAGTAACGAACTACAACGACGACATCATCCTTCCTCTTGAGGTTAGTAATATTGACTTGAACTGTTTCATTCCTAACGTATCTTTCAAGTCGTGCTATATTGAAAACATATCTGCGAAGCTGTGTATCGGATATATTACTCTAGTAGTGAGACATGATCACATGATCATAGTATTAGGGAATTAGACTACGAAGTATAACGCTTATCTTTTGAACTTCGTAAATATGAAATCAACATAATCTTATGAATGTTGTTATGATATGTGAATGGGTAATGGTGAAGATTCCATCCTAGGAAACAATGTTTTACATTTGTTTAAAGGAAGTACATTCATGAACTTGTTTTATGAATCAAAAGGGAAATCACTAGGCTTATTGGTACGGCTATTCGTTGCAAATCTTTGGATTACCAATATGTGTGAGATGGTAGAACCGATCGTAACTTTGTTATGTATCTTGGTACAACTAATCACAATGCCTGACTTATGATTTGGAATGACTAGTTTTGATTAATTAGTGTAACCGATCCTAAGTAATCACCTGAGATGGTATGATCGATATTTGTAATTGGTGTGACCGATCACAGAGAGTTGTGTAATCGATCCTTGTAATTGGTTTAACTGGTCCTAGTAATGGGCCAAACACTGGGACAACGGAGGAGGCCGAACTTCATACATGGGTAAATTTGTTTTATTCTTTTTTATGACTTTTGCACTAAAATTAATTGAAATATGATTTGATTAAATTGGTTGTCATTTGATTAGATGGGTCATGCTTAGCTTAGGTGATTTGATGTCCCATGCTTCACATTTACAATCAATGTTTTGAGAATCTACCTTGGCAAAAATAGAGTCCATGTTTATATTTATTGAGCTAAAATTGTTGAGAATAAATAAGTGAACCTTATGTTATGAAGATTAGCTAAATCCTTAGTCCCAGTACCTCTTGCACCAATTGTAATATTATTGTATATTTTTATTAAATTTAAAAACTCTAATCTTCACAAGTCTTAGAGTTCGAATCATTTTTACTACAACTTCAAAATCACATCAATTTTTGGCGCCGCCGACGCGGATTTGTTTTTAGATTTTTATTCTTTTGTTCTTTTTTACGTTTCTTGGGTATTTGTCTTTTTGTTGCAGGTTTTGAATCAAAGAGGAATTGGAGACGAAAGACCTGGGGGATTAAAAGCTAGACAAAGCGAAAAGAACGGAGAAAAGTCGAAGATATTTTATTTTTATTTTTATTTTTAATTAGATTTTATTTTTATTTTTAGATTTCATTTTTAGAAATTGTAAATGGGACTTTATTTTTGTAAAAAAAAATTTTTGAACCTTTTTTTTTTTTTTTTTTTTTTTGGACATTGGACTTTAAACTTTTTTTTTTTTTAAACCCTGCGGAAGGGTTATTAAATACAAATCTGTTTGCAGGGAAGGACGACGATTACGATATCGTCTCGGCCCCTCGGGTTCGTACACTGACACAGGAGTCAGTGGCCCGAGTCGACTACAACCGTTTCATCGCCCGTCTGGTACGGGA